>OX401411.1:34397483-34417424 GCA_947846245.1 Cerastoderma edule
ACATAGCAGAGACATAGATAACAGAGATTGGCAACTCCTTCTTTACCTATAGCCGGTTTCTGCGATATCTCGCGTGACGCGTTATTTAGCGAGACCTTGCGAGATCTGTCTATCGACGCAATTTTCAACTAAACGGGAAATAGGCAACACACATTTAAGCGTGTTTTAAGTCATAATTAAATTATTTTCTTACCGAATTTACTATATTGTTATTGTTAGAAAGTTTCTCCATCCAACAAGACCGATCAGCAAGCGATTATCAAAGAAATAAACATGGCAAACTGCGACAAACTTGATTGAATTGTTCGCAATTTCGTGGTTGGGTGCGATGAACGTGATAATTGAGAAGTTTTAGATTCAAACTGTTCTAAAGGAGGGTTTTTCAAACATTTCCAATTCAAGTCCATTTTAAAGAAAGGGTTTGTTTTTCTACATTTCCAAATTTTCAGTTTGATATTCCTTGTCATTTAGAAGTTATTCCGTACTGAATATGTCCCTTTTACGACTCTAATGAGTTTAACCATCTTGATTTCCAATAAAAAATTAACAAAGTTGTGCACAGTAAAACTAAAAAACTATGCATTGGATCATATCATACTTGACATTTTCCTGAAGTGTTATTTTTGTTTTATGGTTGCCCGCATTTTTATAGTAATCTTCGCTTCCATAACGAAGTTATGCCAGGTTTACTTAACCACACAAGCATGATCATGATTTCGGCCATTTTATTTTCAACCAAAATATTTCATACTTGTACAAAGTAAAATGTTTTAATGGAGGTTTATTCAAACATTTCTAATTTATGTCCATTTTAATGGGTTAATATGATTTTGTCGATTTCCAAATTTTCAGTCTGATATTCTTTGTCATTTAGAAGTTATTGCGTACTAAATATATCCCATTTACTACCTTAATGAGATCAGCCATCTTGATTTCCAACCAAAAATTAACAAAGTTGTGCACAGTAAAACTAAAAAACTATGCACTGGATCATATCATACTTAACATTTTCCTGAAGTGTTAATTTTGTTTTATGGTTGCCCGCATTTTTAGAGTAATCTTCGCTTCCATAACGAAGTTATACCAGGTTTACTTAACCACACAAACATGATCGTGATTTCGGCCATTTTATTTTCAACCAAAATATTTCATACTTGTACAAAGTAAAATGTTCTAACAGAGATTTATTCAAACATTTCTCATTTATGTCCATTTTAATGGGATAATATGATTTTGTGTATTTCCAAATTTTCAGTCTGATATTCTTTGTCATTTAGAAGTTATTGCGTACTAAATATGTCCCATTTACTACCTTAATGAGTTCAGCCATCTTGATTTCCAACCAAAATATAACAAAGTTGTAGCAAGTAAAACTAAAGAACTATGCACTGGATCATATCATACTTAACATTTTCCTGAAGTGTTATTTTTGTTTTATGGTTACCCGCTTTTTATGGTGATTGTCGAGTTTATAACGAAGTTATACCAGGTTTACTTTACCACACAAGCATAATCATGATTTCAGGCATTTTATTTTCAATCAAAATCTTTCATTTTTGCATCAATTAAAACTTAAATTGTGTGAGTTGGATTTTATCAAACGTGTTATTACTGAAAACGTCTGAATGAGTTTGAATTGATCCCGTATTAAATGCTGACTAAGTTCTATTAGTTTCCCGTATTTTCAAAGTGATATTCCTATATAAGAAGAAGAAAATCCATTCCATTAATGGACAAAAGGAATGGATAGATCTTATTAATCAGAAACACCACGATATTTCCTTTTTCATCATACTTCTTCTAAATTCCGATCGCTTGCAAATATGTCAAGTGAAATGGGTCATTTGAAGAACAAAGGGTGATAGAGTCAATCACGGTAGTGCACAATACAGGCTATGATTGTAATTTGCTACCCCATAAAATATGTAGTTTGATGTCAAAAAACCTTTTGATGCTAGGGCGATTACACAAGGAGCGCGTGGCGCTAACCCTGTGTCCACTCTCTGACACCTCATTCAAATTTAATGATCTAAAGGTCCCGAAAACAAAATAGGGAGGATTTGTTCTGTTTAAAGCGTCTGTCTGGTTTTAAAAGTAGTGTGCTTTGACTTAAGTTCTCGTTGAGAAATGAAAATAAAAACGAAGGTGCAAGACACACTATTTGCTTTAGCTTAACGTTCAAAAAGCTCACATTTCTTTTTTCTAAATTCATTTCGGTCAGCATCATGATAAGACCAGACCCTTACGTGTTTTAGAATATTTATGTACTAATTGTTTTGGGTTTTTTTTGGACAGAATTAGCACTGTAAACAGTTTTGCGACACAGAATAAATGAAATGAAGTGAGAAAGCAATCTTTTAATATTGACAAAAACTATCATGTCTTAGTGGAAAGTTCATGCTTTGGTTATTAACTGCAACTAAATAGAGTCACTTGATTTATTACAAAATATTATTCAAACGTTTGCTTGAAAGACATTGTCGTTATGAGTACAATTCTAAATCGCATGGTAATCAAGCCTGTCATTAATAAAGAAGGCCTACTGGAACTTTTTGTTTTGTTTTTAACATAAGATAAATTTAATAAAATATAAATAAAACAAAATGTCCAGAAGTTGTTTCAGATAACCAATCAGATAACCAAAACATAGCTATTTATATGTAATAAAGAAGTATCAATTTCGCTTGACATCTCCCGTGGCAACGGATAAACAGGTACGCACTTTCCTTATCTCGCAGAACCTCGCGGCACGCGAGAGTTTGGCGATAATCCCTGAGTTGCCAATCTCTGTTATCTATGTCTCTGGACATAGATAATATTATGTCTCTGGTTATTTTGTAAATAACTATTTAAGAAATTGTCAAGGAATGAGGACGTACTGATAAGCGAATCAGCGCACACAACTTTTGTGTCTTTATTACCTTTACCAACAAGAAAAAAAGAGGAAAGAGAAATAGAGATCTACAGAAATCCACTGAATAGTTGAAATGCGCACGACTTTTGTTACAGCCTGTACAAAAAAAAAAGACATGTGACAGTCACGTGCTTATTAACCATAACGCAGTGTGATTTCAATGAAGCATGAAGGATCTACTTCGCGGTGTTGATTCATAAATACTAAGTCCTCACAAGAAAAACCAATCTGAACACATCGGGTTTATCCAATAGAAAACACCTCTGAAATAATAGGGATGACGCCATATTGCTTCCCGCGAGAATGACGTCACTGTCTTTCGTTTCTTAAAATAGATCTTGAACGTAAAATCCAAAAAGTCGTTAAATTTGATTGAAGAAACAAGTATACATGTCACAACAACAAGTTCGCCATTTGGTATGAGTTACTGATCAAAAGTGATTAAAGAGGATGTCCAACACTTCCATACACATTGAACTACTTAACGTGCACGCTTAGAAAATGTGTTAATTGGCGGATGCCGATTTACCCGAAAAATTGTAACCCTACACTTATATCCGAGGTGTATTTCACGGAAATACCCGAGTAGTTCCTATTGAATCTGAACACATCGGGTTTATCCAATAGTGTATTTCACAGCTCACGGAAATACCCGAGTAGTTCCGATTGCCGTTCGCGGTATACGAACGGGCCAGGCTCCACCAGGCTAAGCAATCGGAACTACTCGGGTATTTCCGTGAGCTGTGAAATACACCTCGGATATCAATCTCCTATGCAGAGTTATCGTCCCCCGGATACTACCTCTGCAACGGGCTCACGCCATCTTTGCCACGAATCGTGGCAAACTCTGTAATATTGCGATCCAAACTGTTATATGCATACAATTAAGTAAAGCACTATATGAATAAGTCAAAATTACCTTTACTTTATCCATATAGTAGAAATTGAATATGTATTTCACTGATCTTTGCTAGAACTATTTTAAAGCCTTCTTACGCTATTAAAAATCAATCCGCGGAATGTTTACATCTTTGGTCTCCCGCTCGATGTATAATAAATCTTAGTTATCACACAGTTTGGATACCAGTGATGTAAACAAAAAAGATATAGGAACCCTAGGATTTGGGAACGATGTCTTCACTTCACAAGTGTGTTTTTAAAGAGTTTGCCACTTGCAAAGATTAACATCAAAATACGTGATAGGATTGTCTTTGGAATAAGGCAAAAGCTTCTTGAAATGGCACATTCTAATCATCTGAACGGGCGCAGATCTCTCCAAATCGATGTTCTGAAAACTTCCACGAATGTAAGATATCGATGAGATGGTGGTTTTAAAAAGGTACTTGTAACCGACAAATAAGTTTCACATGCTATGAAATGAGAGCTGAATGAGATAAAAAAGAGTTGCAGAGAAGATACAAGTTATAGGCTGCCAGTGCTTGAAACAAAATGGATATTCGGATGATGTGTTCATGGTTTGTGGGGCCACAGAAAAGGCATGAGCATAGAGACAAAGATGAGAGGAAAGACCTATGTTGAATTAACAGCAAGTACCTTTTTCTAACTATGCTTGTGTTTTATTGTATATAATACATGCTTTATGATGTATGTATGCTCATACTTTGTGCAAAAGAATAAACAAACCATTAATGATTCTGAAGAAATAAGAAAGCTGTACACCCTTGGTTCTCCCCTCTACAAAACTGCCACAGCTGTTAATCTTCGTGGGGGTAGGGCTGGGGGTTGGCGAGGATGAGGGGGAGTAAGGACGCGGTTATATTAAAACGGGTCGCTGGATCAAGGCAAATTTATGCTTGATTTAGTGCACTTTGGGGCATTTTGGTAAAACCTCCAACAATAGTGAGAAAAGCATTGGAATAAAACTAAAAAATAAATGACAGATTGTCATGTTATATCAGAGACATAGATAACATGTTATCTATGTCTCTGGTTATATCAAATCCCTTTATCAAACTGATTTCTACACTTTTCAACTTTACAAATGTTATCTTTAGTTGCTTACTATTTGGATAATTTTCACTATTCATATCTGAGAGAATTGGTCGATGCTTCTGTTAATTGTAATTTGAACATAACGTAGCATTTAGTCTATCAATTCAGATGTCCTTATATTTTCTCACAATCCTCTTTCTGAACCAATGAATGCACATACTTTACCATGTCAACAATCTTAAATAAGGGACAAGAGACTAATAAAACATTCCATATTTGATCCATTCAGTGCAGAAAAAGAATTTCATTGATTATCATGATATAAATTTGTAATAAGAAGAGGGACTCAATTAGAAAGTGGGCCTTTTGCATAAATCTTTTGGACGAAAGAGTAAGTTGTTAATGATAACCAAGGTTTTCTTTAATCGAAATGCTTTCACAAGCATGAAAATGGGTCACATTTTTGAAGCATTGTTATATAACTTAATAAATCATGAATTGTATGTAATTTCAGAATATTTGGATGAACTGTATAATGAGCAAGTTTAATTAGTTATTATCAACCTCTCTAATGAAAAAAATGATAGAAAGAATTGATAATTGATAGGGTTAAAGGTGGCCAGTAATATGATTCTTTTAGTGTATAGGATGGTCTAAGGTACATATTCTGTAGATATTTGTTAAATGAAGAAAACAATTAACAATTAACAATTAAGTTTTAGTTTCAGATTTTCACTTTACTTCTTCACATGTTTTGAATTTTACAAACATATATCAGCTATAGTTGAATGAACAATATTCATGCTTTGCATCAAATTCATCACAGTTTTTATAACTGCTAAGCAATGCCAAAACAATTATGACAACAGTTTATTTCTTAAGTTTCTTTCATAAATACTTATAACAAATTCACAATAAGTGACTAAATGATGAATGCAGGGAGCATCCCCAGATATGGTTATAATTGCTACTTAGTATTCAAACAGTTGCTTGTTAATAGGAACTTAAATGACAGATTGTAAGAGTTTCTTTTATAATTCAAATGTTCTCTATGAATAATCTTTTAAGACAAAAATATACATGTATTATTATCATTACAGCATACAACAATCAAAGTCTTTAAAAGACAAGTTCTCATCATGAGAATATTACTGTTTAATGATATGATGATGAAATATTGAATTAACAAATAAGCTGAACTGTTGTTTGTTAAAACATTGTCTAGTTGATACATAATGGTTTTCATTAATCATATTTCAAGAAAGATGATGTCAGAACAGTGTTCATAAAAGTTGAAAGCCTTTCAACCATAAATATTATTTGCTGACTGTATAAAATGGAAAAGTAACTAAAGCAAAATTACTCAACCAAATACAGTTTCACCTGAGGATCACCAAATAAAAAGAAACAGTGTCCACCATGTGCATTATTAAAGCATGATTGAAGAATATGGAGTAGGTGAAGAGATAAGATAGGAATTTTCTTATCAGTAAAACTAGATAATGAAAAGATGAGTTTGATCAGAATAAAATAACGCTTGGATCTGTTTGATGAGTTAGATCTGGTTAATGATTCATTTGTTTGTTCTAATGTCTCAAATGAGTACCCACAACATAGGATTTAAAGAATCAATTATTGCTGAATATGCCTTTTATCTTGACATCTGCTTCACCCATTCCTCCATGTAAAATTTGTGACTTGATTAATTTGAAAGCAAAAGCAGATGTTAGAAAATGGGTTTAAAGCAACTAACTCAGAGAGTTGTGTATTGGGTGAAATAAACATTAATAATTTGATATGAAAAGGACAATCTCACAGATTGGGATCTTTAACTTTTAAGAAAAAGTTGTCTTTTACAATTTGAAATGACAACATATTTTCTAAAGTAATATAAGACTAGATTATTGACAGCTTTCTAACCCAATCATAATTATTTAGAAAAGATAAAATATCATTTATTTTGGAGATATTACAAACCATTTAAACTGGTGTTCCTCTAAACAACAATCTAAACTTAAAAGACATTTAACCATTTTGTTGCAGACTACTCTGGAAGCATTGTGGGAAAAGTGGAAATTGTTCTTATCGAGCAATTTCTACTTTTCAAGCAATGTTTTCTGCCTTATCAGAAGATTATTTTCAATATCATCACATTTTGAAATGTCGCCTGCAAACTCTTTCAATTTAGGATAGTCGAAAATTCAGCGTTTGGTAAAGGGTTAATCCTTTCCCAAACAATAATGACATTTGACCACTTTGTTGCGGACGACTTTAGAAAACTTTGTGGGAAAAGGATAATTGCTCGTTACAAGCAATTTTTCCTTTTCCCACAAGGTTTTCTGCTCTTTCTGAAGACTATTTTTCAATTTCATTACATTTTGAAATGTCGTCTGCAAACTCTTTCAATTTAAAACAGTCAAAAATTTGTTGTTTGGGAAAGGGTTAAACAGTTTGCATTATCAACAATGTACACTGTAAATGTTCTTTATTGGAAAGCTGTCAATAATCTAGTCTTCTGTCACTGTAGAAATTTGTATTTTTTTTTATTTAAAGAAAACTTCTCATTTTAAATTGTTAAAATCACAACATGTGAGATAGTCCTTTCAAATAAGTCTATTGAGGCCTAACAGTATGATCTATGTCCACTTAATCAATGTCTGAACTGACTGAAGGAAGACTTAAACTCGAAATGAAGAGGAATGGTGCTATTTGTTGTTGAGGTCACCAATATTCTCGATTCATTGGATTTTCTTGAGAACGTTTCATTCTGACTGACGACTCATTTGTTAAACTTTGTGGAGGTTTGATTTGTCTTGGAGAATGTATTTTCTAGCTGTCATTCACTTTGTTTTGATCGAGGGGGCGGGTTTCGAGTCGTATGGAGCGTCGCCTCAATTCTACTCAATAAGCTGTTGTTCAAAACGCTTCAAATGTAAACTGCTTTGTGTGTAAATAAATGTCTTTATTTTATTTTAACTGTCCTATCTTATCTATCCCCCACTAAAGATAACATTCGTTACGTTGAAAAGGGTAGAAATCAGTTTGATAAAGGGATGTGATTTAACTTGACAATCTGTCAGTCATTTTTTAGTTTTATTGCAATGCTTTTCTCACTATTGTTGGAGGTTTTACCACTTTACTAAAATGCCCCAAAGTGCACTAAATCAAGCAGAAATTTGCCTTGACCCATCGACCCGTTTAAAAAAAAACGCGTCCTCACTCCCCCTCATCCTCGCCATCCCCCAGCCCTACCCCCCACGAAGATTAACAGCTGTGGCAGTTTTATAGAGGGGAGAACCAAGGATGTACAGCTTTCTTATTTCTTCAGAATCATTAATGGTTTGTCTATTCTTTTGCACAAAGTATGAGCATACATGCATCATAAAGTTACTAGTAAATCATGAATCACATACTAAAAAAAACAAGCATAGTTAGAAAAAGGTACTTGCAGTTTATTCATCATGGTTCTTTCCTCTCATCTTTATCTCTATGCTCATGCATTTCCTTTGGCCCCATAAACCATGAACACATCATCCAAATATCCATATTGTTTCAATCACTGGCAGCCATTACAAAGTGTTTTCTCTGCAACCCTTTTTTAACCCTTTTTTAACCAATTCAGCTCTCATTTCATAGCATGCACAACTCATTGATATCATACATTCGTGGAAGTTTTCTGAACATCATTTTGAAGAGATCTGCGTCCATTCAGATGATAAGAATGTGCCATCTAAGAAGCTTTTGTCTTTTCAAAAGACAAAGACATCGCGTATTTTGAAGTTAATAATTGCAGGTAGCGAAATCTTTAAAAATCACAGCTGTAAAGTGAAGACATCGTTCCCAATTTCTACCTCGTGTTTGTTTACATCACTGGTATCCAAGCTGTCCGATAACCAAGACTTATTATACTTCGAGCGGGAGACCAAAGATGTAAACATTCCGCGGATTGATTTTTAATAGCGTAAAAAGGCTTTACAATAGTTCTAGCAAGAATCGGTGAAATACATATTCAATGTCTACTGTATGGATAAAGTAAAAGTATTTTTGCCTTATTCATATATTTTTCTACTTAAATGTATGCATAGAACAGTTTGCATCGCAATATTACAGAGTTTGCCACGATTCGTGGCAAAGATGGTGTGAGCCCGTTGCAGAGGTAGTATCCGGGGGACGATAACTCTGCATGGGAGATTGTGGTAGAGATTGTATAAGTGTAGGGTTACAATTTTTCGGGTAAATCGGCATCCGCCGATGAACACCTTTTCTAAGCGTGCATGTTAAGTAGTTCAATGTGTATGGAAGTGTTGGACATCCTTTTTAATCACTTTTGATCAGTAACTCATACCAAATGGCGAACTTGTTGTTGGCACATGTATACTTGTTTCCTTAATCAAATTTAACGACTTTTTGGATTTTACAGTCAAGATCTATTTTTAGAAACAAAAGAAAGTGAGGTCATTCTCGCGGGAAACAATATGGCGTCATCCCTATTATTTCCTTCAGAGGTGTTTTCTATTGGATAAACCCGATGTGTTCAGATTGGTGCTCAGATTGCAGGCTAAGGTGTCAATCGGAACTACTCGGGTATTTCCGTGAGCTGTGAAATACACCTCGGATATAAGTGTAGGGTTACAATTTTTTGGGGTAAATCGGCATCCGCCAATTAACACCCTTTCTAAGCGTGCAAGTTAAATAGTTCAATGTGTATGGAAGGGTTGGACATCCTTTTAAGTAATCATTTTATTAGTAACTCATACCAAATGGCAAAATTGTTGTTGTGACATGTTAAGTTGTTTCCTCAATCAAATTTAAAGACTTTTTAGATTTCACATTTATGATCTATTTTTAAACACGAAAGTGAAGTGACGTCATTCCGCTGGGAACCAATATGGCGTCACCCCTATTATTTCAGAGGTGTTTTCATTTGATAAACCCGATGTGTTCAGATTGGCTAACACGGCCGTATCGGTTTTTTCTGCAAATCCCAAATATGGTAAAAAGGTAAGGTGCGCGTAAGGGGCAGGTAATCCAGGCTAGAAAAGGAAGTCATGTGACCACAACACTGAAGGGAACACATGACCTACAGAAATGCTGATATTTCTAATTATCTAGATAAGTTTTATTGTAAAACAAACACTTGGATTTATATAAGATACAATGACATGGATTTAAAGGTATGTATGTATCTTTATTGAAACCATAGCATTTCTTTTCCTTCGCCCTGTTCATGGAATTTAGAGCATCAGACTGAGGTTGTTGAGTCAGAACTTTTGTTTTGAAAAGAGTTTTAACGCTTGTTTCATTGATGGTTCGTAGACCTATCAAAAAGGTACGAATCGTGTATTCGGGAATATACTATATAAACTCTTAAACCTCAGGTTACCTCAGTTACCTCAGGTGTCCCCCAAAGCTCTGTATTGGGCCCACTTTTCTTCCTTCTGTACATCAACGACATGCCAGGGAAAGTTCTCTCAACATCTAGACTCTTCGCTGATGATAGTCTCCTGTACAGAAGAATAAAGACCATCCAAGACACAGTCATCCTGCAAGAAGACCGGCGGAAACTGGAAAAATGGGAAGCAGACTGGCAGATGGAGTTCAACCCATATAAATGTGAGACGATCAGGATAACACGGAAACGGACACCGATCAAGACGAGCTACTCCATCCATGGAAACCACCTTGCCACTGTACCTACTGGAAAGTACCTTGGCACTTCAATCCACGAGAAACTCCTTTGGAATGACCATGTAGATGCCACTACAAAGAAGGCCAACAATAGCCTCTCCTTCCTCAGGAGGAACTTATCCAGCTGCCGACAGGCGTGAAAGCAAAATGCTATGAGACGCTTGTTAGGCCAATCATGGAGTATGCTTCTTCGGCTTGGGACCCTCACTCAGCTAGGAATATCAACCAATTAGAATCAGTTCAGAGGCGTACAGCTCGGTTTGTTATGGGAGATTATCACAGAGCAAGCAGCACCAGCCAAATGGTAACCGTTCTTGGATGGCCGCCACTACAACAACGGAGACAAACGGCCAAGCTGGTGCTCATATACAGAATAACCCATAACCTAGTTGACATTCCTGCATCATTATTCCTCCAATCCAGCTGGACTGTCAACCAGAGGCCACACATTGCCATACCTCATCCCATTCTGCCGAGTTTATACACACAAACATTAATTCTTCCCCTCATCGATCTGGCTATGGAATCAGCTGACAGAAGAGATAGCTTCATCCCAAACCTTGGGCAGTTTCAAGGCAGGACTGGGATCTTGATAGTAGGCGCACGGACACATGATTCACCGGAATACCACTAAAACACCGGAATACCTGTTAAAGTCATAGTAACACCAAAACACCCTTTGGTAATACAGGAATACCCTTTGTTTTGACTTTCTCCGATAACAATGGCATGTTTAAGCTGATGTAATTGTGAAAAAGTAGCTCTTTACGTATGTCCACAGCTGATGTTAAAAAAATAGTCTTGCTAATTATTAATTAATTAGCACTAGGCTCACCTTACACGCGAAACGTGCATAAACATAAGTATTACGGTAATATGTTAGTAAAGGCAAGTTATAAAAACTTTAATTTTTTGTACTTGATAATATTATTTAATACATCAAAAATGATCTTTGAAAAAGAAATCACTCAGCTTAATATACCTCTCACCTCATTTTATGTACACTATAAAGGTAAAAGGTATAATGATAAAATTTGATAACTCTTGTTCTCCGTTCTCCGTATTTGTTTTACATCGATTGTGAAGGAAGCTAATTAAAGCTTGTTCAAAGCCACTCTCGATGTCTGCTTCCTGGATACTAAACCAGTAATCGCGCCGGTTTGTGGGTTAGTCCCGGAAATTTTCACCCCGCCTAACAAGGATTCGAACCCGGGACCCTCGGTACAAGAGCCCGACGCTCTACCCCTGCACCAATGTCGCCCCATATCTCAGGGGTATTCCGGTGTTTCGGTGGTATTACAGTATTTCGGTGATTCGAGTAACCCGCACTTTACGTTTTTATCTGTTTTTAAACCTTTCACGACGATCCCGTCTCACAGTGGGTGACAGTCGGTTCGGTAAATGACTGGTTCGGTAAAAATGCAAACTAGAATATAAGGTCTGGATGGTTCGGTAAAAACCTATACTAGAATAAAAGGTTTTGGAATACTTTATGATATATGAGATGTATACTGTACGTAGTGTATGATATATGTATTTAATGCATTATAAAACGAATTGAACAGTTTTGAGCAAGGCCAAACGAAAAAAATATCGTCTGGTCCATGGCTGCTTAGAAGATTCCTGGGACCAATATGAAGAAGAAGAAATTTCCACACCTCGACAGCTGCGCCAAATCAGCAACATAACAGGTCTGTGTCCTTCTACTGCTACAAAAAATATCCTTGAAGAAGAAGAAGTTTAAATGGTCATTAACATGTATAAAGTTTATGTAGCCTGCTGCCTCATGTATTTACTAATTTATTTTTTTATATTTAAGATATTTGTTGTATGTATGTATGTTAATATCATTGTGAATTAAAATTAAAATGAACTATTTTGTTGTATGTATGTATGTAAATAATGGTATGTGTTAATCAATATGCGATTAAACTGTTTTTCACACCCAATTAAACTGTTATTCTCTATAGTATGGGTTTTTACCGAACCATCCAGACCTTTTACTCTAGTTTGCATTTTTACCGAACCAGTCATTTACCGAACCGACCTGTAATCCTCACAGTCACCTTGTAAATAGTTCACCAGTGCGTCGATACTCCAGAGTGAGCTTTGCACTCAATCATGAAGAAGAAGAAACGTTGCTTGTAGGCTAGACATGGTGGTTTAGAGCTTAAACGTTAGTAGAAGTTATTTTACTACTGTGTCTGTCTGATGTGCAACCAGATCTATCAGCCACAAGACGTTACGACATTGTACCTAGTTAGTTAGTAGAGTTAAGGGGGGTACTACTAGTTAAGTAAAGTTACTTTCCTATGTTGTTCTTGCTGGATCTTGATGAGTATGTTGCCGGGCCTTTCGGCACATGCATGATTGGGTTTCAAAGTTTCCTTGTTCGCTTTCTTGATACCTAATGGGGATCATACCCAGTACCCTTGATACAAGAGGCTGACCCACTGCACCGATGTTGCCAACTCTCAAACTCTCTACTAATTTTCCCTCTGTGCTCTTTAACTTGTATACAGGTATCACAACCGCTTACACCATTTATTAAAGGAGCATTGATTTGCAACGAACGAAAACACATCTATTTATAGATAATCACATTATTTTGTACCTTACTGTTGCCATTTTCTATGCTTATATATGTGCTTTTTCCACAAAACTCTATTTGTTCTATTTATAGAAGTCATAATAATCTGTGATATTCGGATGTCTGCACAATAGCTTTGGAAGGTTTCTTCAAATCCTTAGTGGATGGAATTTTTTCATTTCATCGATCAGGTTTAGTTTAAACTTATTTATTTTCAAATCAATTATGATGGACCCTTGAAGCTTATTGGGTTCATTGTTGATGTCCAATCCAATTATTGATGGATGTCCTCAATGAAAGTCGGCGTTTGAATTTCATATTTTGAAATTTGTGTAAAACATGCAAATGCAACTTGGGTACCGTGGTCCAGTGGTTGGGCGGCCGCTTCATGATCAGAGGGTCCCAGGTCCTCAGTCGATCCCCGGGATTTTCCTGAGCAAGAAATGCATCACACATTGCTCCTCTCCACCCAGGTGTATAAATGGGTACCTGTGAGGGAATAGACCAATGTGCCATGGCTGAATTTGCGCCATATGTAAACGGCCAGTTTATCAGCCAGTGATCAGGGAGGTAATTTGTAAGAGTCGCCTGAATATGCCTAGCATAGATATGAGACTATAAACCCTACCTTTATGTTTAACTTAGAAATCTTAGATAATTTCTGGTAGAAGGCCCTCTGCCTCTGATACCAGCTCTTCATGTGTTTGGGAATTTACTGATTTATTTCTTCCGGTTTGAAAAATGGCATTATGATTGTACACCAGCTCTTGATCCTTCCAGTATCTGTCTAGTAGGACTTCAAAGGTGAATATGGTTCCAGTGTTTATTACACTATCCTGAAAAGAGTTCCATATATTTATCACTCTTTTGCTGAATGAATATTTTCTTACATCTAGTTGTGCTTCGAATTAACAAAGTTTCATGCTATTATCACATGTAGAGCTGTCATTATTTAATTGTAGAATGTCTTCCTCAATGATGTAGTTCTTATTATTTAACAATTTGTAACATTCAATCATGTCACCTCGTAATCTTCTATAGCTGAGAGTATGTAGGCTTAGTTGATGTAGTCTTTCCCTGTATGACAGATTAGACAGGCCTGGAATTGTTTTTGTCGCTTGTCTTTGAAAATGTTCTAGTGTTTCAATGTCCTTCTTCTTATGGGGACACCAAATCTGATGGGCATACAGAATATGAAGGCGAACTAGTGCTGTATATAACTTTTAAAATGTATCTGCATCCAAAAACTTGAAGGATCTCTAAGTTTTCATCACTGATTAAACCAATATCTTTTTATGCACTGCTTTTTGCTATGTATGGTAGGTTCTGTTTTTATTTATATTGTCAAACACCTTCCACCAGGGCTTGAACACATACCGACAGGACTTGAACATCTTCCGCTTGGCTTGAACACCTTCCACTGGGGCTTGAACACCTACCACCAGGGGTTTGAACTCATACCTCAGGGGGCTTGAACACATACCACTGGGGGCTTAAATACCTACCACCGGGGCTTGAACACATACCACAGGGGATCGAACACATACCACCAGGACTTGAACACCTATAACCGGGGCTTGAACACATACCAGCGGGGTCTTGACCACATACCATCAGGGCTTAAGCACATACCACTGGAGGCTTGGACACATACCACTTGGGGCTTAAACACCTACCACCTGGGCTTGAACACCTTCCATTAGGGCTTGAACACATACTATCAGGGCTTGAACACATACCAATGGGGGCTTGAACACATACCATCAGGGCTTTAACACATACCACTAGGGGCTTGGACACAATCCACTGGGAGCTAAAACACCTACCACCTGGGCTTGAACACATACTATCACGGCTTGAACACATACCAATGGGTGCTTGAACACATACCGTCAGGGCTTTAACACATACCACTAGGGGCTTGGACACAATCCTCTGGGGGCTAAAACACCTACCACCTGGGCTTGAACACATATCACTGGGGGCTTGAACACCTTCCATCAGGGCTTAATAAACACCTTCCACTGGGGGCTTGAACCACACCATCTGGGCTTGAACACATACCACCGGGGGCTTGAACACCTTCCATTGGGGCTTTAACACCTTCAATCGGGGCTTGAACAGCTTCCATTGGGTCTTGGACACATACCACTGGAGGCTTAAACAACGATCACATGGGCTTGAACACATTCCATCAGGGCTTGAACACATACCACTGGGGGCTTGAACACATACCACTTGGGGCTTGAACACCAGGGGCTTGAACACTTTCCACCGGGCCTTGAAAACTTTCCACTAGGGGCTTGAACACACACCACCTGGGCTTGAACACCTACAACCTTGGCTTGAACACATACCACCAGGGTCTTGTTCACTGATCACCCAGGCTTGAAAACCTTCCACCAGGGCTTGAACACCTTCCATCGGGGCTTGAACTCCTTTCATTGAGTATTGAACACATACCACCTGGGGCCTGAACACCTAATGGGGGGGGGCTTGAACACCTACCACTGGGGGCTTGAATGCCTTCCACCTGGGCTTGAACACTTACAACCTTGTTTTGAACACATACCACACTGGGGGCTGGAACATTGATCACTGGGGCTGGAACACCTACCTACCACTGGGGGCTTGAACACCTACTTTCCACTGGGGGCTTGTACACCTACCACCTTCCACCAGAGTGGTGTTTACCTTTAACAGATTTGTGTTCACCTTCAACCAGAGGGCTACAACTTCAACCAGAGTGTACACCTTCAACCAGAGGGCTACATCTTCAACCAGAGGGCTGGACCTTCAACCAGAGGGCTGGACCTTCAACCAGAGGGCTACACCTTCAACCAGAGGGCTGGACCTTCAACCAGAGGGCTTCACCTTCAACCAGAGGGTCACACCTTCAACCAGAGGGCTACATCTTCAACCAGAGGGCTGGACCTTCAACCAGAGGGCCACACCTTCAACCAGAGGGCTACACCTTCAACCAGAGGGTTACACCTTCAACCAGAAGGCTGGACCTTCAACCAGAGGGGTACACCTTTAACCAAAGGTGTTCACCTTCCACCTAAGGGGTGTTCACCTTCCACCAGAGGGCTACATCTTCCACCAGAGGGCTACACCTTCAACCAGAGGGTTAAACTTTCTATCAGAGGGCTACACCTTCAACTAGAGGGGTACACCTTTAACCAGAGGGCTACACCTTCCACCAGAGGGCTACACATTCCACCAGAGAGGTTTACTTTCAACCAGAGGGGTGTACAGCTTCCAGTGGGGATTGGTTACCTTTCACCAAAGGGATACACTTCAACTTAGGGTTTTAGCCCTTCCAGGGGAGAGGGTACACCTTCCAACAATGGTGGTTTGTTAACATCACAGAATAGGGTTGGTAAAAAGAAAATCTTTGTTGTATGTTAGCCAATGCTTTTGAACAGACAAAGTAGCAGTGGGGTTTGAAGAAATAGAAGCAACAAGGGATAACTATACAATGTAGCAGGACTAGTGGTTGTAGGAGTAGCAGCCGTAACTCTTTACCAAACGCCAAACTTTTGACTGTCCCAAATTGAAAGAGTTTGCAGATGACATTTCAAAATGTGATGTTATTAAAAAAAGTATCTTCAGAAAGGGCAGAAACATTGTGGGAAAAGGAGAAATTGCTCGTTAAGAGCAATTCTTACTTTTCCCACAAAGTTTTCCAGAGTCGTCTGTTACAAAGTGGTCAAATGTCGTTATTGTTTGGTAATGGGTTAAAGGTTGGGGACAACAGGGTTTGTAGGAATAGCACCACAATTGTTACAAGACTTAGGCAGGTTTGTAAACAAAGCCACACAGGGCTTTGTAGACATAATAGCCTCAGGGTTCATCAACATAGCGATGCCAGTGATTGTGGTCATAGCATCACAATGGTTTTTGATATAGCAGCTCTTAATAAAAATCTTTAAACCTTACACTAACTCATTTATGTTGTTTAGGTTACATGCAGGGGTATCTCTTAAAGTATGATAGATGCTGAACACAAATGTTGCTGTACGATAAACCTTTATACATCAGTTGCCCTGAAAATGGGGTTTCCAAATAAATTGTATTACGTTTTAGAATAGAAATAAAGTACACAGTCAGGGCTGGTGTAAACACTGCATCTGACTGTTTAGAAAACCTTTTGTAAAAGCAATTTCTCTTCAAATCTTAAGACATCACATTTTACATTTAGATGTTTTTATTGCCAAAATTCAGTATTATATACTTGCAAAATTCCTTGCTCAAAATCATGTATGAGGGTTCGATTCCCTCCCCAGGCTGCAAAAATGCTGGTGCTAAAGGGACAGATTGCCTGGTGGTCCCACATGGTTTGAAAAGGAGAAAAATTAAAGATGAGGAAATGGCAAATAAAAATGTCTAAATAAGAAAGTGATGAGTGTTTCTTGAAAGTAACTCTAAACTTCTTCACATTCTTAAAAAAGACACCCATGAGGTGAACTGTATATTTTCAGAAGTCATTCAAATTTCCTCCAAACAATGATATAGGGAAACACAGTGAACTATTGGATTGGGATCTGTTAACATAATTTGGTTTTTGTAAATATGTATTAAATAGAAAAACCTGGTAATGGGTAATCTACACTCCAACAAATATCATTGAAATTTTGCACTCTCTTATGATAAAAACATTTTATAGAACAGTCAGTAATTATTTTTGATACTGCCTTGGAATATAAAGAAACTGAAAGTAAAGAAAGGAATAAAGAAAGTGTTACTTCAATGCCTTTAAAGTTTCCTTTTGATGTGCACATTTTTTAACTTATAATTTCAGAAATATTTACAGGAAACAAAATTGAAGGTAAGTACATACAGCACCTGTGTTTTGCTTGTGACTGTATATTGAATAAATATTGGATAATTCAATGGAAAACAATTTGATTACAAATTAATTGAAATTATTCAGTTTTATTTAATAATCATCTTTTTACCAAATATATTTCATAGAGTGAAGCAATATATTTCATAGAGTGAAGCAAATTGACACTTATTCATTATCTTTTGCAGAATGCCATGATAGTATTAATGGGTTTATAACCTTTATTCCTGATATACAACCATATAGAGCTATGGAGGAGTTTTGCCTTAAATACCCTCAGTGAAATTGTACAGAACCAATTAATCAAAGGCAAAGTTGTAAAATTCTAAACAGTGTTTTGTGACAATTAAAGGGTACTAAAACTTGATTTTCACAAGGTGTTTGATCCCAAAATAAGTCTAAACACAGTCTAATATCAGAACAAGTGAAACTTGCAGGTAGGTACTTGAACAAGGATTGTTGTTAGGGTCAGTTATTGGTCTATTTTGTCAATACATACAAAATATTTGTCTGAATGATTGATGCATTTGCTAAGTAGATAAATATATCTAGAAAGAAGGATTTTCATAGGTTGAATGAGCGCATTTGTTCAAGGCAATTGAGGATAAGAACATTATAATGTGAGATCCTTTGGGTTTGAGAAATATATATTCCTTTAAATTGCTTCATTCCCTGTTGGGAGAGATATCCTTTAATAAATGCACCATGGCTATGAAATGAAATAATCAATGCTACAGACAAAATAGGCTGGAACTTTTATGTTTGAGTATTAGCTGATGATAACAATATTTTGTGGTGGTTTCAACATCAGGAGTTATATAATAGAATCTTGTTCATGTGCGGATAGGTCTTTCACTTATACCATAAATATTTATCATCAAAATATGATTCCATTTCTGTTTTGCATTGAATTATAGAGCGAAAACTTGGAATGACTGCTTTTCCATTTCTAAGCGAAAGTCCCGGGAAAACGTGATAGTTTCTGTCTCGGGATGTTCCTCTCTACCTACCCAGCGAGTTTGATCGAGTTTGTTCGTTCAAGATAGGAAAACTAATAACTGATTTCTGTTGTGCATTGAATTATAGAGCGACAACTTGGAACGGCTACTTTACCATTTCTAGGCAAAAGTCCAGGGAAAACGAGATATTTTCTTTCTCGGGATGCTACCTTCTACGTACCCAGCGAGTTTGGTCGGGATCAGCCCATTATTAACATATTTGGATTATGCATTGAATTTTAGAACGAAAACTTGGAACGGCTGCTTTTCCATTGTTAGGCAAAAGTCCCGGGAAAACGTGATATTTTCTGTCTCGGGACGTTACCCTCTACGTACCCAGCGAGTTTGGTCAGGATCAGCCCATTATTAACATATTTGGATTATGCATTAAATTAAAGAGCGAAAACTTGGAACGGCTGCTTTTCCATTGTTTGGCAAAAGTTCCGGGAAAACGTGATATTTTCTGTCTGGGGACGTTACCCTCTACGTACCCAGCGAGTTTGGTCGGGATCAGCCCATTATTAACATATTTGGATTATGCATTGAATTTTAGAACGAAAACTTGGAACGGCTGCTTTTCCATTGTTAGGCAAAAGTCCCGGGAAAACGTGATATTTTCTGTCTCGGGATGTTACCCTCTACGTACCCAGCGAGTTTGGTCGGGATCAGCCCATTATTAACATATTTGGATTATGCATTGAATTATAGATCAAAAACTTGGAACGGCTGCTTTTCCATTGTTAGGCAAAAGTCCCGGGAAAACGTGATATTTTCTGTCTCTGGACGTTACCCTCTACGTACCCAGCGAGTTTGGTCGGGATCAGCCCATTATTAAGATATTTGGATTATGCATTGAATTATAGAACGAAAACTTGGAACGGCTGCTTTTCCTTTTCTAGGCAAAAGTCCCGGGAAAACGTGATATTTTCTGTCTCGGGACGTTACCCTC
>OX401411.1:34417924-34435810 GCA_947846245.1 Cerastoderma edule
AGTTACAGAGCTTTTCGAAACAACAAATCAATACAGCTCGGTTATGGCCTTTAATCTTGCCGAATAAGGCCAGGATCGTATAAGAGATTACATTGAAGTTTAAGTCGAGATCTTGTCTTTAAGAGACCACTTTCTAATTTAGACCTTGGACTGGAACTTTAGGAATCTGACCCTTTCAAAATAGCTCTGGAAAGGTTTGGAGGAATGTTATTGCTAGTATTCAAAGCAAACTTTGTGAAAATATCAGTTTCAGTAAAAATGTTATGTAACTTTAATTATGTTATTTTGGCACTTCAGATTTTCATCTATTTTCAAACGGCAATAAAATCAAAATCAATACAAATTTAGTATTATATTTATCATTTGCTTATAGTCTAGTTTCTAATTTAACGAATCAATATGCTCGAAACAGTCCCATCGAAAGAGTTTACACTTTGCCAACGGTTGGGAGTCGAACTTCCATATTCTGGTCTGTGGCGAAAGCATTTCGGAAAGTTTGCACGCAAGTGCGGAAAAAAATCATAAAAAAGCCTTCAATTTACATATTTACACATAAGTCCGAAACCCATTAATTCTGATACATGTATATGAATTTGAAATAGCTTCTGTTGGTAAGTTGTACACCTCCAGGATTTAAAGCCGATGCTATATATCCGTACGTCTGTCCGTACGAGCATTGAAGAACGAGGGGAGCGTTCCGAGACAGAAAGTTTCGGTTTCGCCGGAACTCTTGTCTAGAAGTGGAAAAGCAGCCGCTCCAAGTTTTCCCCCAATCATTCAAACTCACTGGGTATGTAGAGGGGAGCGTCCCGAGACAGAAAATATCGCGTTTCCCGGAACTTTTGCATAAAAGTGGAAAAGCGCATTTTATTACGAAGAAAGGAAAGGGAAGAAGGAAGGCAGGTAGCATTATTTGTTTAGATGGGAAATCATGGGAAATAGCTGCTGCTTGGTGGTGGCCTGGCTTTTCCTTCTTCATGATTGGTTATTAGCTCATTTGAGAACTACCACCATGTCTGAATTCAAGAAAAAGAAGGCAAGATTAATTTCCCACATCACTGAACAGTTTCCTTTTTATTCAAATTTGAACATGTAATATTTACAAGAATTGAAAACGTAAATACCTACGTGCACATTTAATATATGTATACATGATTCTCCAGATTTGGACATGTGCACTAAGTTTAATACCAGCAGCTCTATAATTCAATGCAAAATCCAAGTATGTTCATAATGGTCTGATGCCGACCATACTCGCTGGGTACGTGTAGAGGGTAACTTCCCGAGACAGAAAATATCACGTTTTCCCGGGATTTTTGCATAAAAATGGAAAAGCTGCCGTTCCAAGTATTCGGTCTAAAATTCAATGCAAAATCCAAATATGTTAATAATGGGCTAATCCCGACCAAACTCGCTGGGTACGTGTAGAGGGTAACTTCCCGAGACAGAATATATCTCGTTTTCCCGGGAGTTTTGCCAAGAAATGGAAAAGCAGCCGTTCCAAGTATTCGCTCTATGATTTAATGCAAAATCCAAATATGTTAATAATGGTCTTACTCCGACCAAACTCGCTGGGTACGTAGAGGGTAACGTCCCGAGACAGAAAATATCACGTTTTCCCGGAACTTTTGCCAAACAATGGAAAATCAGCCGTTCCAAGTTTTCGCTCTATAATTCAATGCATAATCCAAATATGTTAATAATGCGCTGACCCCTCCAAACTCGCTGGGTACGTAGAGGACAACGTCCCGAGACAGAAAATATCACGTTTTCTCTAAACTTTTGCCAAACAATGGAAAAGCAGCCGTTCCAAGTTTTCGTTCTATAATTACATGCATAATCCAAATATGTTAATAATGGGCTGATCCCGACCAAACTCGCTGGGTACGTAGAGGGTAACGTCCCGAGACAGAAAATATCACGTTTACCCGGGACTTTTGCCAAACAATGGAAAAGCAGCCGTTCCAAGTTTTCGTTCTATAATTCAATGCATAATCCAAATATCTTAATAATGGGCTGATCCCGACCAAACTCGCTGGGTACGTAGAGGGTAACGTCCAGAGACAGAAAATATCACGTTTTCCCGGGACTTTTGCCTAACAATGGAAAAGCAGCCGTTCCAAGTTTTTGCCCTATAATTCAATGTAAAATCCAAATATGTTAATAATGGTCTTATCCCGACCAAACTTGCTGAGTACGTAGAGGGTAATGTCCTGAGACATAACAGTTCACGTATTTCTGGGGACTTTTGCCTAGAAAAGGAAAAGCAGCCGTTCCAATTATTCGCTCTATAATTCAATGCATAATCCAATTATGTTAATAATGGTCTTATCCCGCCAAAACTCGCTGAGTACGTAGAGGGTAATGTCCTTAGACAGAAAATTTCCCGTTTTCCGGGACTTTTGCCTAGAAATGGAAAAGCAGCCGTGCCAAGCTTTCGCTCTATATTTCAATGCAAAATCCACATATGTTAATAATGGTCTTATCCCGACCAAACTCGCTGGATACGTAGGAGGTAACGTCCCGAGAAAGAAAATATCTCGTTTTCCCGGGACTTTTGCCTAGAAATGGAAAAGCAGCCGTTCCCATTTGTCGCTCTATAATTCAATGCACAACAGAAATCAGTTATAAGTTTTCCTATCTTGAACGAACAAACTCGCTGTGTAGGTAGAGAGGAGCATCCCGAGACAAAAACTATCACGTTTTCCCGGGACTTTCGCTTAGAAATGGAAAAGCAGCCATTCCAAGTTTTCGCTCTATAATTCAAAGCACAACAGAAATGTAATCATATTTTGATGATAAATATTAATGGTACAAGTGAAAGACCCATCTGCGCATGAACAAGATTCTATTATATAACTCCTGATGCTGAAACCACCACAAAATATTGTTATCATCAGCTAATACTCAAACATAAAAGTTCCAGCCTATTTTGTCTGTAGCATTGATTATTTGAATTTATTTCATTTCATAGCCATGGTGCATTTATTAAAGGATATCTCTCCCAACAGGGAATGAAGCAATTTAAAGGAATATATATTTCTCAAACCCAAAGGATCTCACATTATAATGTTCTTATCCTCAATTGCCTTGAACAAATGCGCTCATTCAACCTATGAAAATCCTTCTTTCTAGATACATTATCTACTTGGCAAATGCATCAATCATTCAGACAAATATTTTGTATGTATTGACAAAATAGACCAATAACTCAGGGCTCACGCTGTCGGTCGCCAAATGCGCCAAATGCGAATATTATTTCATTCTGGCGAAAGATTTCCCGATTTGGCGAATTTGCTTGGCGCATGTTTTTTTCATTCAACTTTATCATATTTCCACCTGTCCGGACATTACAGACAGTTTTATCTTTTGACACACTTAACAGTATCTCCGAAAACCCAAAATTAATCCGCTAATTGTTATCCCCGTGTCAAACAATGCCTGAGGCGTGTATTAATCGGATCTTTATTATGTGCAATCGTATCAACTCGGCAATCCCCGTACCAAGTCGGTAGTTATTTTAAGAAATGGCCAAGGTGTTCCGAATGTATTATGTGTAAACAACTCGACACACTTGATTGGTAGATTTGATGCAGTTGTTCCACGAAAACTGATTACTATTTACCGCATTCCGTCCAGTGTTTTATGATGCATGGTAGAATGCGAGAATTTAAAGAGAGTTAATTTGTAAAGTATTTTGATATTGACAGTTCGCTTCCTTCATTGATGCAACGGTACTATTCAAATTGCGATCCTTTCAAATTGCGATCCTCTATTATTAATCATTCAAATCATCATACCGGAGTCTTGACGAGAGTAAAAACAAATAGACCTAAGATCATGTTTACTTTCCATTTATCTATCGGACATTTCTAAAATAAATAACAAAACTGAGAATTCAGAAATGCATAGTCTTCAATATGATTTGATGTTATCTGAGATAAAAGATTGATTTTGATTTTGTCACTCAATGCGTAGCCTTTAGTTATACCATCTTTGGTTTAAGAGGATTTAACACATGTACATATAACATGAAAAGTGTTTAAAATAAAGAAATTTTAATTGGTGCCATTTGCTCAGAATTTGGCTCCTACTTCTTTAGTTTGGCTCCTATTTTTGTCATTTGGCGAATGTGCTGGCGCAGACTTTTTTCCAGCCAGGGTGAGCCCTGAATAACTGACCCTAACAACAATCCTTGTTCAAGTACCTACCTGCAAGTTTCACTTGTTTTGATATTAGACTGTGTTTAGACTTATTTTGGGATCAAACACCTTGTGAAAATCAAGTTTTAGTACCCTTTAATTGTCACAAAACACTGTTTAGAATTTTACAACTTTGCCTTTGATTAATTGGTTCTGTACAATTTCACCGAGGGTATTTAAGGCAAAACTCCTCCATAGCTCTATATGGTTGTATATCAGGAATAAAGGTTATAAACCCATTAATACTATCATGGCATTCTGCAAAAGATAATGAATAAGTGTCAATTTGCTTCACTCTATGAAATATATTGCTTCACTCTATGAAATATATTTGGTAAAAAGATGATTATTAAATAAAACTGAATAACTTGTAATCAAATTGTTTTCCATTGAATTATCCAATATTTATTCAATATACAGTCACAAGCAAAACACAGGTGCTGTATGTACTTACCTTCAATTTTGTTTCCTGTAAATATTTCTGAAATTATAAGTTAAAAAATGTGCACATCAAAAGGAAACTTTAAAGGCATTGAAGTAACACTTTCTTTATTCTTTTCTTTACTTTCAGTTTCTTTATATTCCAAGGCAGTATCAAAAATAATTACTGACTGTTCTATAAAATGTTTTTATCAAAAGAGAGTGCAAAATTTCAATGATATTTGTTGGAGTGTAGATTACCCATTACCAGGTTTTTCTATTTAATACATATTTACAACATCCAAATTATGTTAACAGATCCCAATCCAATAGTTCACTGTGTTTCCCTATATCATTGTTTGGAGGAAATTTGAATGACTTCTGAAAATATACAGTTCACCTCATGGGTGTCTTTTTTAAGAATGTGATGAAGTTTAGAGTTACTTTCAAGAAACACTCATCACTTTCTTATTTAGACATTTTTATTTGCCATTTCCTCATCTTTAATTTTTCTCCTTTTCAAACCATGTGGGACCACCAGGCAATCTGTCCCTTTAGCACCAGCATTTTTGCAGCCTGGGGAGGGAATCGAACCCTCATACATGATTATGAGCAAGGAATTTTGCAAGTATATAATACTGAATTTTGGCAATAAAAACATCTAAATGTAAAATGTGATGTCTTAAGATTTGAAGAGAAATTGCTTTTACAAAAGGTTTTCTAAACAGTCAGATGCAGTGTTTACACCAGCCCTGACTGTGTACTTTATTTCTATCCTAAAACGTAATACAATTTATTTGGAAACCCCATTTCAGGGCAACTGATGTATAAAGGTTTATCATACAGCAACATTTGTGTTCAGCATCTATCATACTTTAAGAGATACCCCTGCATGTGACCTAAACAACATATATGAGTTAGTGTAAGGTTTAAAGATTTTTATTAAGAGCTGCTATATCAAAAACCATTGTGATGCTATGACCGCAATCACTGGCATCGCTATGTTGATGAACCCTGAGGCTATTATGTCTACAAAGCCCTGTGTCGCTTTGTTTACAAACCTGCCTAAGTCTTGTAACAATTGTGGTGCTATTCCTACAAACCCTGTTGTCCCCAACCTTTAACCCATTACCAAACAATAACGACATTTGACCACTTTGTAACAGACGACTCTGGAAAACATTGTGGGAAAAGTAAGAATTGCTCTTAACGAGCAATTTCTCCTTTTCCCACAATCTTTCTGCCCTTTCTGAAGATACTTTTTTAATAACATCACATTTTGAAATGTCATCTGCAAACTTTCAATTTGGGACAGTCAAAAGTTTGGCGTTTGGTAAAGGGTTAAGGCTGCTACGCCTACAACCACTAGTCCTGCTACATTGTATAGTTATCCCTTGTTGCTTCTATTTCTTCAAACCCCACTGCTACTTTGTCTGTTCAAAAGCATTGGCTAACATACAACAAAGATTTTCTTTTTACCAACCCTATTCTGTGATGTTAACAAACCACCATTGTTGGAAGGTGTACCCTCTCCCCTGGAAGGGGTAAAACCCTAAGTTGAAGTGTATCCCTTTGGTGAAAGGTAACCAATCCCCACTGGAAGCTGTACACCCCTCTGGTTGAAAGTAAACCTCTCTGGTGGAATGTGTAGCCCTCTGGTGGAAGGTGTAGCCCTCTGGTTAAAGGTGTACCCCTCTAGATGAAGGTGTAGCCCTCTGATAGAAAGTTTAACCCTCTGGTTGAAGGTGTAGCCCTCTGGTGGAAGATGTAGCCCTCTGGTGGAAGGTGAACACCCCTTAGGTGGAAGGTGAACACCTTTGGTTAAAGGTGTACCCCTCTGGTTGAAGGTCCAGCTTTCTGGTTGAAGGTGTAACCCTCTGGTTGAAGGTGTAGCCCTCTGGTTGAAGGTGTGGCCCTCTGGTTGAAGATGTAGCCCTCTGGTTGTAGGTGTAGCCCTCTGGTTGAAGGTGTGACCCTCTGGTTGAAGGTGAAGCCTTCTGGTTGAAGTTGTAGCACTCTGGTTAAAGGTGTACCCCTCTGATTGAAGGTCCAGCCCTCTGGTTGAAGGTGTAGCCCTCTGGTTGAAGGTGTAGCCCTCTTGTTGAAGGTGTGGCCCTCTGGTTGAAGGTCCAGCCCTCTGGTTGAAGATGTAGCCCTCTGGTTGGAGGTGTACCCTCTGGTTGAAGTTGTAGCCCTCTGGTTGAAGGTGAACACAAATCTGTTAAAGGTAAACACCACTCTGGTGGAAGGTGGTAGGTGTACAAGCCCCCAGTTGAAAGTAGGTGTTCAAGCCCCCAGTGGTAGGTAGGTTGTCCAGCCCCAGTGATCAATGTTCCAGCCCCCAGTGTGGTATGTGTTCAAAACAAGGTTGTAGGTGTTCAAGCCCAGGTGGAAGGTATTCAAGCCCCCAGTGGTAGGTGTTCAAGCCCCCCCCCCATTAGGTGTTCAGGCCCCAGGTGGTATGTGTTCAATACTCAATGAAAGGAGTTCAAGCCCCAATGGAAGGTGTTCAAGCCCTGGTGGAAGGTTTTCAAGCCCGGGTGATCAGTGAACAAGACCCTGGTGGTATGTGTTCAAGCCAAGGTTGTAGGTGTTCAAGCCCAGGTGGTGTGTGTTCAAGCCCCTAGTGGAAAGTTTTCAAGGCCCAATGGAAAGTGTTCAAGCCCCTGGTGTTCAAGCCCCCCGTGGTATGTGTTCAAGCCCCCAGTGGTATGTGTTCAAGCCCCCAGTGGTATGTGTTCAAGCCCTGATGGAATGTGTTCAAGCCCATGTGATCGTTGTTTAAGCCTCCAGTGGTATGTGTCCAAGACCCAATGGAAGCTGTTCAAGCCCCGATTGAAGGTGTTAAAGCCCCAATGCAGGGTTCTCTCTGGCTAAAATTTTCTTTGCGCCAACACTTGCGCCAAATTGAAAAAGTTGGAGCCAAATTAAAAAAATTGGAGCCAAATTCAATAAGTTGGAGCCAAAATAGTCTTTTGTAGAAGGGGAAATCCTTCATCAGGGTGACCTATAGAAGTAATGTTCCTACTGTGTCCTGTTGGGGTCGGTGGCAACCAGATAGCAGCCACAAGACGTTACGACATCGTATCTAGGTGACCTACGGTTCTAAAGAGCTAGGTTCTCAAGTGTTCGTTTGTTCTATCTATTTCTATGTGCTGTTTTCATTAGGTTCTATGGATTAAATCCTCTCTCACACTCAACATTTGAAACAGGACATAGCAGAAACATGACTTTCACCTTGGCGTCATATTATAACCAACAATTTCCTGTCTTCCAGATGTTTATTTGATTTTTAGTGGGAGACATATTCAACGCTTGAGAAGATCGATTTATAGTCACTCTTGTGTTGGATCAGAATTAAGTGTCACTTAAAATCGCGGATTTTATATACCAAAACTTCTGTGCATAAAAGAGTTTAATTTATTTGTCAATCAACACAACTGACTTCGTCGATGTTTGATGTCAACTTCTTTAAAAGGAGCGCGAGGGCAAACATTTTGATTGAAAAGCAATTAAAGTAATCAAAGTCATAATTTCCATATAATTGAAGTTGTAAAAGCTGGTGAATGACTAAATGGTGTACACAAGAAAGTGTCACCTTCAACAAACTTGACAATCAACAGATAATGAACTGAACAAGTGTGAAAACAGGATTATCCCGTATCGGAAATCGCATTTGATGGTCCGCATTTGATAAACAAGCTGGTTCCCGAGTTCTAATTCAAAGTACTGCGATTACGGGAACCATCGATACATGGTTCTCGGCTCTACAGTAAAAACAAATCGATATTGACTCGAGATCGGCAACCATGCGGTAAACAAACATCAAATTCTCGCGGAAAATAGTCGGCGCCAGGCACTTTCGCCAAATTTGTTTTTCTTGCGCCAATTTCTTGATTTTGTCGCCAATGGCGCCATTTGCGAAGGCCAGCGTGAACCCTGCCCAATGGAAGGTGTTCAAGCCCCCGGTGGTATGTGTTCAAGCCCAGATGGTGTGGTTCAAGCCCTCAGTGGAAGGTGTTTAAGCCCTGATGGAAGGTGTTCAAGCCCCCAGTGGTATGTGTTCAAGCCCAGGTGGTAGGTGTTTTAGCCCCCAGTGGATTGTGTCCAAGCCCCTAGTGGTATGTGTTAAAGCCCTGATGGTATGTGTTCAAGCCCCCATTGGTATGTGTTCAAGCCCTGATAGTATGTGTTCAAGCCCAGGTGGTAGGTGTTAAGCCCCCAGTGGATTGTGTCCAAGCCCCTAGTGGTATGTGTTAAAGCCCTGATGGTATGTGTTCAAGCCCTCATTGGTATGTGTTCAAGCCCTGATAGTATGTGTTCAAGCCCTAATGGAAGGTGTTCAAGCCCAGGTGGTAGGTGTTTAAGCCCCAAGTGGTATGTGTCCAAGCCTCAAGTGGTATGTGCTTAAGCCCTGATGGTATGTGGTCAAGCCCCCGCTGGTATGTGTTCAAGCCCCGGTTATAGGTGTTCAAGTCCTGGTGGTATGTGTTCGATCCCCTGTGGTATGTGTTCAAGCCCCGGTGGTAGGTATTTAAGCCCCCAGTGGTATGTGTTCAAGCCCCCTGAGGTATGAGTTCAAACCCCTGGTGGTAGGTGTTCAAGCCCCAGTGGAAGGTGTTCAAGCCAAGCGGAAGATGTTCAAGTCCTGTCGGTATGTGTTCAAGCCCTGGTGGAAGGTGTTTGACAATATATAGAAAAACAGAACCTACCATACATAGCAAAAAGCAGTGCACAAAAAGATATTGGTTTAATCAGTGATGAAAACTTAGAGATCCTTCAAGTTTTTGGATGCAGATACATTTTAAAAGTTATATACAGCACTAGTTCGCCTTCATATTCTGTATGCCCATCAGATTTGGTGTCCCCATAAGAAGAAGGACATTGAAACACTAGAACATTTTCAAAGACAAGCGACAAAAACGATCCCAGGCCTGTCTAATCTGTCATACAGGGAAAGACTACATCAACTAAGCCTACATACTCTCAGCTATAGAAGATTATGAGGTGACATGATTGAATGTTACAAATTGTTAAATAATAAGAACTACATCATTGAGGAAGACATTCTACAATTAAATAATGACAGCTCTACATGTGATAATAGCATGAAACTTTGTTAATTCGAAGCACAACTAGATGTAAGAAAATATTCATTCAGCAAAAGAGTGATAAATATATGGAACTCTTTTCAGGATAGTGTTATAAACACTGGAACCATATTCACCTTTGAAGTCCTACTAGACAGATACTGGAAGGATCAAGAGCTTGTGTACAATCATAATGCCATTTTTCAAACCGGAAGAAATAAATCAGTTAATTCCCAAACACATGAAGAGCTGGTATCAGAGGCAGAGGGCCTTCTACCAGAAATTATCTAAGATTTCTAAGTTAAACATAAAGGTAGGGGTTTATAGTCTCATATCTATGCTAGGCATATTCAGGCGACTCTTACAAATTACCTCCCTGATCACTGGCTGATAAACTGGTCGTTTACATATGGCGCAAATTCAGCCATGGCACATTGGTCTATTCCCTCACAGGTACCCATTTATACACCTGGGTGGAGAGGAGCAATGTGTGATCACAGTGATGCATTTCTTGCTCAGGAAAATCTCGGGGATCGACTGAGGACCTGGGACCCTCTGATCATGAAGCGGCCGCCCAACCACTGGACCACGGTACCCAAGTTGCATTTGCATGTTTTACACAAATTTCAAAATATGAAATTCAAACTCCGACTTTCATTGAGGACATCCATCAATAATTGGATTGGACATCAACAATGAACCCAATAAGCTTCAAGGGTCCATCATAATTGATTTGAAAATAAATAAGTTTAAACTAAACCTGATCGATGAAATGAAAAAATTCCATCCACTAAGGATTTGAAGAAACCTTCCAAAGCTATTGTGCAGACATCCGAATATCACAGATTATTATGACTTCTATAAATAGAACAAATAGAGTTTTGTGGAAAAAGCACATATATAAGCATAGAAAATGGCAACAGTAAGGTACAAAATAATGTGATTATCTATAAATAGATGTGTTTTCGTTCGTTGCAAATCAATGCTCCTTTAATAAATGGTGTAAGCGGTTGTGATACCTGTATACAAGTTAAAGAGCACAGAGGGAAAATTAGTAGAGAGTTTGAGAGTTGGCAACATCGGTGCAGTGGGTCAGCCTCTTGAATCAAGGGTACTGGGTATGATTCCCATTAGGTATCAAGAAAGCGAACAAGGAAACTTTGAAACCCAATCATGCATGTGCCGAAAGGCCCGGCAACATACTCATCAAGATCCAGCAAGAACAACATAGGAAAGTAACTTTACTTAACTAGTAGTACCCCCGTAACTCTACTAACTAACTAGGTACAATGTCGTAACGTCTTGTGGCTGATAGATCTGGTTGCACATCAGACAGACATAGTAGTAACATTCCTTCTACTAACTAACGTTTAAGCTCTAAACCACCATGTCTAGCCTACAAGCAACGTTTCTTCTTCTTCATGATTGAGTGCAGAGCTCACTCTGGAGTATCGACGCACTGGTGAACTATTTACAAGGTGACTGTGAGACGGGATCGTCGTGAAAGGTTTAAAAACAGATAAAAACGTAAAGTGCGGGTTACTCGAATCACCGAAATACTGTAATACCACCGAAACACCGGAATACCCCTGAGATATGGGCTAACAAGAGTTATCACATTTTATCATTATACCTTTTACCTTTATAGTGTACATAAAATGAGGTGAGAGGTATATTAAGCTGAGTGATTTCTTTTTCAAAGATCATTTCTGATGTATTAAATAATATTATCAAGTACAAAAAATTAAAGTTTTTATAACTTGCCTTTACTAACATATTACCGTAATACTTATGTTTATGCACGTTTCGCGTGTTAGGTGAGCCTAGTGCTAATTAATTAATAATTAGCAAGACTATTTTTTTAACATCAGCTGTGGACATACGTAATGAGCTACTTTTTCACAATTACATCAGCTTAAACATGCCATTGTTATCGGAAAGAGTCAAAACAAAGGGTATTCCTGTATTACCAAAGGGTGTTTTGGTGTTACTATGACTTTAACAGGTATTCCGGTGTTTTAGTGGTATTCCGGTGAATCATGTGTCCGTGCGCCTACTATCAAGATCCCAGTCCTGCCTTGAAACTGCCCAAGGTTTGGGGTGAAGCTATCTCTTCTGTCAGCTGATTCCATAGCCGGATCGATGAGGGGAAGAATTAATGTTTGTGTGTATAAACTCGGCAGAATGGGATGAGGTATCGCAATGTGTGGCCTCTGGTTGACAGTCCAGCTGGATTGGAGGAATATGATGCAGGAATGTCAACTAGGTTATGGGTTATTCTTATTACGAGCACCAGCTTTGCCATTTGTCTCAGTTGTTGTAGTGGCGGCCATCCAAGGATGGTTACCATTTGGCTGGTGCTGCTTGCTCTGTGATAATCTCCCATAACAAACCGAGCTGTACGCCTCTGAACTGATTCTAATTGGTTGATATTCCTAGCTTAGTGAGGGTCCCAAGCCGAAGAAGCATACTCCATGATTGGCCTAACAAGCGTCTCATAGCATTTTGCTTTCACGCCTGTCGGCAGCTGGATAAGTTCCTCCTGAGGAAGGAGTGGCTATTGTTGGCCTTCTTTGTAGTGGCATCTACATGGTCATTCCAAAGGAGTTTCTCGTGGATTGAAGTGCCAAGGTACTTTCCAGTAGGTACAGTGGCAAGGTGGTTTCCATGGATGGAGTAGCTCGTCTTGATCGGTGTCCGTTTCCGTGTTATGCTGATCGTCTCACATTTATATGGGTTGAACTCCATCTGCCAGTCTGCTTCCAATTTTTCCAGTTTCCGCCGGTCTTCTTGCAGGATTACTGTGTCTTGGATGGTCTTTATTCTTCTGTACAGGAGACTATCATCAGCGAAGAGTCTAGATGTTGAGAGAACTTTCCCTGGCATGTCGTTGATGTACAGAAGGAAGAAAAGTGGGCCCAATACAGAGCTTTGGGGGACACCTGAGGTAACCTGAGGTTTAAGAGTTTATATAGTATATTCCCGAATACACGATTCGTACCTTTTTGATAGGTCTACGAACCATCAATGAAACTAGCGTTAAAACTCTTTTCAAAACAAAAGTTCTGACTCAACAACCTCAGTCTGATGCTCTAAATTCCATGAACAGGGCGAAGGAAAAGAAATGTTATGGTTTCAATAAAGATACATACATACCTTTAAATCCATGTCATTGTATCTTATATAAATCCAAGTGTTTGTTTTACAATAAAACTTATCTAGATAATAAGAAATATCAGCATTTCTGTTGGCCGTGTGTTCCCTTCAGTGTTGTGGTCACATGACTTCCTTTTCTAGCCTGGATTACCTGCCCCTTACGCGCACCTTACCTTTTTACCATATTTGGGATTTGCAGAAAAAACCGATACGGCCTCTTAAACGGTGTGCAAGTAGCGATTTGCATTATAAACATGGCGACGTCTATAACGTCAGATACTTTTTATGAATTTGCCTGTACTCCGTGTTCTGATGAGGATATCAACAAAGAAGCGTCCGTGTATTGTGTGAACTGTAAAGAGTACTTGTGTAAATCATGTTTTAAATCACATAACCGCGTGGCTGAGGCAAAACGACACAGCATTGTGGACAAAACAGACTTCAAGGATGGAGTCAAAATGTCCGCCATTACCACCCCACCGGATATACTGACAGAGAAATGTTTGAGGCATCACGACAAGGCCGTAGACATGTATTGTGGCGATCATGACGAGATTGGCTGTAGTGTGTGTATTGCGGTTGGACATAGGTAAGTGTGCTTGTGTATTATTGTGTGAATCGATGCAAGGTTTGATTCCTCCTCCTCCTCTCCTCCTCCTCCTCCTCCTCCTCCTCGACCTCATCATCATCATCGTCCTCCTCCTCCTCCTTTTCTTACTCCTTTCCCTCCTCCTCCTCATTTTCCTCCTTTTCCTCCTCCTCCTTCTCCTCCTTCTCCTCCCCCTCTAGTCTCAATAATGATCCGTGAACGAAGCTTTTTTCGTCATTTGGACATTTATCGTGCTTCGCTACGTCTCAAGTCCAACGTGATTTTTATGTTACAAAATTTCGAACGACCGACTCAGTGTTTTTAACTTGCGATTTTTCGTTTTCAAAGGGACCAAAAAATAAACGGAAACTTGAAATACATACATAAATCATTTATGAATCGTCTCAGCCCACACAAGTATCCAGTACACCTCTTATATGCGAGTTATCTATCAAGAAACATCGACGATGCTCAAAAATAAACAATCGCCGTCCATGTTGTTTACCACCGGCCGCGAGATTCCCACGGATATCTTGCGGGTCAAAGGTCATCGCATTATGTTTACAGTTTGGGATGAAGTACGCGTCTTTCAACCTAAAGTCGAGTTGTACTAAGTTGAGCTCTCTTCACATACAGATTCGGAGAAGATATGCTTGGATAAGATGTCTTTTGCAAACCAGCATTTGAAGTATAGTCCGTTATGGTTCTTCTAAAATAACATCCTTGTTTTTGTTATCTATTAATTCGCTTATTTTGTTTAAGTAGGCCTATTACGTGATTGTAGTGTTACCAAAAATAAAAAAAATATGTATACTTTTTTTTCTTCAAAATGAACGGAAATCGTTTCATGTTTTGTTTTGAATCGAATCTAACAGGAATAAGGATCATTTAACCCTTTCCCAAACAACAAATTTTCGACTGTTCCAAATTGAAAGAGTTTGTAGACGACATTAATTTTCAAAATATGATGAAATTGGAAAATAATCTTCTGATAGGGCAGAAAACATTGTGGGAAAAGGACAAACTGCTCGTCACAATCAATTGCTCCTTTCCCCACAATGTTTTGCACAGTATCTGCAACAAACTGGTCAAATGTCGTTATTGTTTGGGAAAGGGTTAAAAGTTCAATTTATAAAATTGTGATTGGAGCGATATTTACGCCTAGCTTAAAACGCCTGACGTCGGACCGATAAAACTTGTAGTTGATTTCCTTGAAACTATAACAAACTATTTCCTTCACCTGTGTTGGATTGGTGATGTTCAGTCCTATGAACACCAAACATATATACTTACTGCAACTAGTGTTTAAAAAGTTACTCATGAAGTATTACGTTGGGTGTTCATCGGGTACACGCTATCAGCGACCTGCATGTGAAAACCGCATAACCAAAGCCTTTCTATCACGTATTTACACAGTAGATATAATGTCAAAGGAATAAAACAACACATTTTGACATAATGAATATTTTACTTAACACCTTCATAACAATATGTCATTGCACAGTGTTTATAGTGCTTGAAGAAGGGGTGGGGATAAATAGTTCAAGCTTATTATCATCAATCCTTTACCAGACAACAAGAGGAATCTGTGGGTTTGGTTTGCAGACGACGTTATATACATGTGTCGTAAACCTCGCCTCGGGTAACGAGTTTTATCGGGTTCGGTCTCTGGATAAAAATTGTCTAACTCGGGTTAAACAATTAGTTAGTCAGGATCACACCACTAGCTTTTAAATTAAATGACAATTAAGGTAGCTAGAGCCTAACAAGAAAAATAACAAAAATCTTAAAAGGAAATAATAAAGATTTTAATCCCTTAAAGTTACAAAGTCAAGTTATTAAACCAAAATGAAACAAAGTGCTTTTCTCACAATGTTTCAAGTTCGGACATAAAGTGTTCAATAAAGTTCAATCAAATTATAAAGGATAAATTCACAAAGTCAAAACGATTAACTCTGTTCAAGCCTATCCATCAATTCCTCATCAGACACCATGAACAAGGAGGATCTGTTTTTTTTTTTTCAGACGACGTTATACGCATGCAATATTGGTATATTAGGAGCAAGTGGTGCGCTGTGTTTCAAATGATATCAATTCTACAATTTATTCAAATTACGAACCTATAATGTCAACCTATTTACCAAATGTAGGACCTTTAAACATGTACTTGAATCAGGCTTCTGTACCGAAATGAAATGTTGCTCATAAGAAGCGAATTTTCAATTAGTTACATTTATTTCCACTCCTTTTTAATTAAGAACTTTAATCTGTTGTTACAACAATTTGTTCCGCCTGTTGATCGCTGAAATTTGGACTTCTAACAGGTGTTCAATGGAAGTATTCTTTTGGAAAAACTGCTCCTTTACAGACCGTTTCCCCTGTGAATTCACATAACTTCCTACAAATACTACAACGAGTACACGCAGTGCATTCACAAACGGGACACTCTTTTGCAAAACAATAATTTGAACTCTGTATTTCACACTTGTCCATTCGATGCGTTAGCAATTGACTTAAATCTTCCTCTCCACAAGATCTCTCATATAGTCGTCTGTGATTGATTTCATAAGGGATCTTCCATATGGAAACAGAATTCTGTCCTACACATCCACTACGCCTAACTTCTTGCCAGTACGAAAGTACACTTTTGGAAGCACTCAATGAACGATCACTTCAATATCGGGTACGTTGACCCCAATTACCTACAGAACACGAATGGAGGAGGCAGGCGAACAGAATTCCTTTATTATCCATTTTTGTTTGTTTCTTAGTCCTAGAACTGTGAAACATTTCCACGATCCTTCCCCTTGTGGCCTTAATACTGTCTTTGTATACTTGAATCAACAAACACCTTTCAAAGGAGGTCACACTTACCCAATTTGTCACTCGAGGCAAACCATCCAAAACAAAGAAGACCAAAGGTATTTCAATTTGTGTCAGTATGGCAATCAAAGACCATCACATTTGATTATTAAGTAAAAGAGAACAAATTTTGCCGAAAATAAGAAAATTAACGTCTAAACAAGTTTCACGGCATGATTGACCAAGTGCCATCGGCGTAATAGAGCAAAATTGACAGGTTAGTCTGATCAGAGACATAGATGTTATGATTGTAATCTATGTCTCTGGTCTGATAAAATATGTTATCTCCATTTAAGTTTTTATTGAAATATAACGGAATACTATCATAATATATCAAGGTAACTTACAAAAGATTAATATGAGGGGGAAAATGTTCGCCCTCGATCTACATTACAGTGAGGGGACAAATGTGCGCCTAAACCCATTACTAAACAATAACCAAATTTACCGGTTTGTTGCAGACGACTCTAGAAAACATTGTGGAACATGGATAAATTGTTCTTAACGAGCAATTTATCCTTTTCCCACAATGTTTTCTACCTAATAGAAAGGTCATTTCCAATAACATCACATTTTGAAATGTCGTTGCGGGACGGTTGAACATTTAACGTTCGGTAAAGAGTTATACAAAAATGGGGGCAAATGTTCGTGGGGGGAGGGGGGGCAACTTCCCGTATATCATTTCGCAAGTTTCAGCCAATGCGTTGAACTAAGTCTGCAAGAAGCGCAATTTAACTTTCCATGTATTTGGTTTCAATTAGGAAAAATGACGGCCTCAACTTTGTCTGGACTTCTCATTTTTAAAACAAGATAGTTAACACCTCTCCCGCTGCATGTATACCGAAAGGTCCTGCAGTGTAACAATCCAGATCCAGACACCGTCGAATTCCATAAATGAATCCATTGTTTCAAAAGAAGTAACAAAAACATATATAATCAGATGATGAAAATACTGTGGGAATTATTTTAGTCGAAGTACAGTATCAAGTGCTCACAAATAATGTACTCCCGCCAAACGCGTACAACGTTACTAACAGTGATCGAGTGTAAATCGAGTGTTGACATGTATATCGGACCGTAACATAACCCAGAGCGAGACTTAGCATCCGGATGTTTCGGACTTTTACCTCAACGTTTGAAAGCAGGTTTTATGTGTGTGATTTAAATCAAAGTTTTGGATATTTATACAAAAGTGACACTTTTGAGACTTCACACATCGACAGATAAAAGGTTGATCTCCAAATCGGTATGTTTGATTTCAAAATCCATTGCATATTTATGGAATGATAGGTGGTTAAACATGCGCAGAAAATCTGTGCGCAAAAATCTAACGTAAAAATCACGATTGACTCTGGACTCGAAGGCGTCAGTCAAAATAGCAATAGCCTTCGAGACCAGTTATCTGGACTACTCCCCCTCCTCCTTCTCCTCCTCCTCCTCATCATCATCACCACCACCACCACCACCACCACTACCACCATCATCATCATCATCTTTAATAATTCTACATAAAATCCTTTCGTAACAACATACAGTTTACTCGTAGTATTAACATACTTATATTATC
>OX401411.1:34436310-34456310 GCA_947846245.1 Cerastoderma edule
AAACAAATGTTCCACAAGAAGTTGTTGGAAATGTTGTTAGATGGAAATGGATGCACAAACACGATCACACAAATAGTGATAGTGATAACGAAATAACTTTTAGGACCCCGAAAATGAGTACCCCAAAAATGAGTACACCAAAAACATCTAAACGACTTAAATCTTTAAGTAAAGTCCACAAAGCATCGCCGTACTCAGACCCCGTTGAAAAAGAACGTTTAAAAGATTATTATACCCAAGAATTAATGACCCCTCCATCGACTGTTAAAAATCAACTATAAAGAAACAAAACGTTGGGTCAAACCGTCAAAGATGGGAGGCTTGGTAAAAGGACAACATCGTAAATTAAATTCTTTATTGAACAAGTTGTACTATGACCCAAAAAGTAAAACAGCATTTTCTAGCCCAAGATATTTGTATCAAAAAGCAAAAGCAACTTTAAAAAAGATAAAGTATAAAGACGTTAAAGAATGGTTGGAAGGTGAAACAACCTACACGTTGCATAAACCCATTCGTAGAAAATTTAAAAGACGAAAGACTGTTGTGGGAGGTATTGATTATCAATGGCAAGCAGATTTAGCCGATATGCAGAAAATGTCGAAACAAAATAATAATAACAGATATCTACTTTGTGTCATTGATGTATTTTCAAAATATGCTTGGGTTGTACCTATTCAAAATAAAACGGGTAAAACTTTAATTACTGCATTTCAGTCGATTTTGAAAAAGTAAAAACGAAAACCTTTGTCTTTACAAACTGATAAAGGATCACAATTTAAGAACAGAGAATTTCAACATTTTTTGAAAAAGAATCAAATTCATTTTTTTACAACTGATAATCCAGAAACGAAAGCAAGCATTGTCGAACGATTTCAAAGAACTTTGAAAACTCGCATGTGGAAATATTTTACTCATAACAAAACACGACGTTATGTCGATGTGCTTAACCAGTTAGTTAATAATTACAATACAACTTTTCACAGAAGTATTCAAACTTCCCCAGACTCGGTAAAACCATGCAATGAAGCTAAGATTTCTGAGATATTGTATTCTCCAAAGAAAAAAGAGTTAAAGAAAAAAGATTTAAAACCAAAGTTTAGAGTAAAAGATAAAGTACGGATTAATAAAACAAAACATACGTTTGATAAAGGTTATTTACCAAACTGGACACAAGAAATATTTGAAATAACCCATGTAAATAAAACATTACCAATAACTTACAAGTTAAAGGATTTAAATAATGAACAGATTATGGGGACATTTTATGGTGAGGAATTACAACTTATAAAAGATAATGAAATCTATGAAATTGAATCAGTGCTTGATAAACGTACAAGACGTGAAGGAAAGCGTTTTGTTAAAGAAATAAAAGTAAATTGGAAAGGTTATCCTAAAAAATTTCAAAGTTGGATTCCAGAATCATATGTTGTTTGAAACTTTTGACGAATTCTTTACAGAAAAGATATATAAAAACAGACTACATCTACCATGCATTCTCAGTGTAATATTGAGTCTGGTACCGAAAGTATTAATAGTGGCAAAGTTACCCAATATACATGTTGCGGAAATCGTGTTCCTAAAAATCAGTTTACTTTTGTTTCACAAATTATTGTAATTTATGCAATCATCGCAACATCAATAGTACATTTAAGTATACAAAGTGACAATCGAGAATTGTGGTTAATTTTACTAAGCAGTTCATTAGGTTATATTTTACCATCCCCAGGACTTAAGTTTAATAAACAAAACAAACAGTTTGATTTTCCTGATGGCAAACATGAGTTCGTTTTATCTAACTCTTCCAAGTGACAGTTCTTTAGACATGCATCCTGACAACACACAATGTTGTTACAAAGTTAAGTTACCAAAAACAATTCATCTTGAAAAAGAAATGTGGGAAGTTGGATTGGCTCAGTTAATAACTCCTTCACAATTTTTGAATATATCGGAAGTCGAAGCAGATTTTCACATTATTACAGCCAATGTAGATTTATATAAGTTAATAGAAAAAAGTGAAAAGAAAAAAGATCTGTCAATGTATGTAATTGAGAAAAACAAAACCTCAGGCAAACCAAGTAAATGGGGTATACGTTTTAAGTTTCAACCAGGATCTTACAATAGTCCTGCACACGTGCTAGGTGTAATGAATGAGGTGTTACAAAACTGTATAGGAGATGAACTTGCTTCAAAAAACATAACATTTCAAATTGGTTATGCTGAGGAATTTAAGCGACCTAAGTTTGGTTTCAATAATATAGGTCGTACAGGAGTAAAGTTTCACCCTTTTCTGTTTTTAAAATTGGGTGGTGATCCAGAATTTATGGGGAAAACATTATTTCCAGGACATAACATTATGCAAATGTTTAAATACAGTCCAAATTTAGATGCAGGCTATAACCATTTATACATTTATTCAGATATTGCAGAATATAATGTTATTGGAGACACCCTAGCACCAATACTTCGTGTAACCCCCTTTAAAACATCTAATGCCCACGAAAATGTACATGGTAGTCAGCACATTAACCATGAAATAACAAATGTTCAATACATTCCAGTTTCAAAATCAGAGTTTGATACAATTAACATTCAAATAACTGGTGATGCAGGTATTCCTGTTCAGTTTGTAGTTGGCAAGACAATCGTTAAGTTACATTTTCGACGGAACAAAGAAAAATAAATAAAACGTTTTCGTTAAAACAGTTTTCACTACCGAATAAAAAGTTTTCACAAAAAACTTTTTTAGAAAAAAACATTTTAGAAAAAATAAAAAAACATTTTTGAAAAAACATTTTACCAAAAAACATTTTAGAAAAAATAAAAAACATTTTAGAAAAAACATTTTAGAAAAAATAAAAAAACATTTTAGAAAAAACATTTTTAGAAAAAACTTTGGGAAAAATAAAAACATGATTCCAGTTTATCGAGGTGTGCAACATCAATATGGTTATGGCTTAGGTTCTTTATTCAAAGCTGCATTAAGAACTGTAACACCACTTGTAAAGACAGGTTTGCATGCATTAAAGAAAGAAGGCATTAAGCAAGGAATAGGTGCAGCCCAAGATATTTTTTTACGTGGTAAAAAACCAAAAAATGTTTTACTATCGCGTGCAAAAGAAACTGCAAGAGCTGTTGGTGAAACTTTGCTTCAAAAACCAAAGATAAATAAAAGAAAACTTCAAAAACGATCTCAGTTACAATCTACATCTCGAAGGAGAAGGATCATTTCAAAGAAACGTCGTACAAATCAAAGACACTTAGATATATTTGATTAAAGATGATGCAAAACGGGTCATGCGAATGCAGTAAATCTGAGTTAGATGTGGTTTCTGTACCACCCACAATGACATCTATGCAAGAAAGTCAATGGATTGAACAATTTCCTGTAGCACCGTTAGCTAATTATGCCCCGATCGAATTCAACATTCCACCTCAAACAGAGTATTGGACAGATCTGTCACAGTCATATTTGTATGTAAGGTTTAAAATAACAAGAGCCGATGGCACTAATTTGCATGACGATGACAACATTGCACCAGTTAATAATTTTTTGCATAGCATGTTTAGCAGTATCGATTTGTACTTAAACAACAAACTGATAACCAGTAATTTAGACACCTATCCATACAAAGCATACTTTGAAAATCTTCTGTCGTACAGCAAAGATAGTAAATTAACACATTTAAATGCTGGTGATCTTTGGGCAAACGATACTGCCGGTCAATTCAACGCTTTAGCCATTGCTGGAGATAATGCAGGGCTTAAATTAAGGTTTAATCAAATATCACAAAGTAAAACCTGTGAATTACTTGGCAGACTACATCTCGATATATTTCAACAGGAGAAATATTTACCAAATGGGGTTGAAATTCGTCTAAGATTAAACAGAGCTCCTTTAAACTTTTGTCTAACTGGAGCAGATGGTGCAGTCCCTGCAAAATTGGTACTTGAGAAAGTTAGTCTTAATGTTCGAAATGTTGAGTTACTTCCAGTTATTGCAAATGGTCTTAATCAAGCAATTGCTCAAAATCACATGAAAATTCCACTACGACGAGTGGAAGTAAAAACATTTACTATTGGAAATGGTTTACAGTCAAAAGTAGAAGATCATTTATTTCAAGGACAACTTCCAAAACGTATTTTTATTGCAATGGTAACAAATGCTGCTTTTAATGGTGCCTACAATACTAATCCATTTTATTTCGGACACTTTAACCTTTCGAAGTTGGATGTTTCTTGTAATGGACATAGTATTCACAATCGACCATTTGAACCTGACTTTGAGAACAACTTATTTCTCAAATCATACATGTCAATGTATCAAACAGTTTCGGCGTTAGGACTTAACAAATCATTTGACATTCCTAAAGAAGATTACGCAAATGGTTATTGTATCTGGGGATATGATCTCACACCTGATCAAGGAAGTGAAGGGGGACATCTCCATCCTATAAGAACTGGAAATCTAAGGATAGAACTTCAGTTTGCACAAGCCCTTGCTCAAGTCATCAACGTTCTTGTCTTTGCGGAGTTTGATAATCAAATCGAAATTAACAGTTTAAGAGAGATCATCACAGATTATTAACAAGATGTTGGGACATGAATACGCTATACGTTTACGAGACAGAGCTGAGGCCGTGAAATATGCATCTAAAAGTCAAAACGTTCGAAGACTGGATATTTGTTCATCCTTTGATAAACATATGGTGGATGAGTTACAGAACTTAATCATTGAGGAAGTGCATAATCAGTGTCCAGGATGTCAGATAGATCACCCTAGTCAGCTACAACATCCTATGTGTATGTTCATGGATCGTTACGAACAAACAAACATACTCATACATGAAGCTATGATGAACTTAAACCCTTACAAAGTTATGGAGAAGTGGTATCCAGACTTACAAGAACTACAATTAAACGATTGTGAAATTGTAGAAGCCTACACATTATGGCAGAGTATAAAGACAAATGTACTTTGCGGATTTAACGATATGTGGTTGGATAATTGGCGTGAAAAGGTACAACATTCGTGGGAAAACTAAAAACAACGTTATCAAATATGTATGGCTATGAAATACAACATATATTGGACTGTGGTGTATGGATTAAAAATCTAAATGCTGAAGTGGTTTCAAAAGATAAACTACCGGAACAAAAACCGTACCATATCAAAGCTTATATCGTTAACACAGATCCTTTTACTGAAGAAGGCGAACATTGGGTTGCCGTGATATTCAACGCAAACAACGATATCTTTTACTTTGATTCGTACGGATTCCCACCAATGGAGAAGGAAGTACTTAACTTTATTCAGGACCATACAACAAGATGGACTTTCAATAAACAGACTCTACAGAGTTTACTTGGTCAAACATGTGGAGCCTACTGTATATTCGCTCTAACCACTGCTTCACAGGGATCAAACCTACCAAAATGTTTGCAGAAAACGTTTTATACAATCAACCATCATAGAAACGATCAGTTTATAAAGACATGGCTTTATCAGAATTATGGAACTTTGTGCACAAAATCTCTAAAACTGTAATTTAATTTACTTTTACTTGTATATAGTTCATATGTTACTGTTCTTACAAAGTTAATTAAAAGTTTACTGTTCAATATAATACATGATTTTGTCTTTTATTGTTATACCCTCATACAAGATGTGTTACGTTTACCCATTCCCTTAATCTTATACCTATATTACTAAGTATGAGAATTTCTGTATCAGGATTCACAATAACCCCTTTTCAGTTATCCCGCCAATAACTTTCCCTATTCCCTGTAACCAACGTGCACTTCCATTGGACGTTACTTACACCAAATCTTATTGGACATTACTTCAGTGTTCCATTAATTTCATTGGACGTTAACCCGCTTTAACAGTATAAAAGCAACGTCATTTGAGGTTTACGCTGTTATTTTACTCCTACTGCTAACATGGATCAGTTACGGAACGCAATCCTAAAAGTCTCCGAGGATCTAAACACCCTGCAGAGAGGGTTGATTGACATGTGGGCAATTATCCATCAAAGGTCGCAGGAGGACGATGTGCGAATTGTTAAAGTAGTGTACCGGCGGACTGTGGAGTGGCGACAACACGGAAACATAGTGTCATCCTATAGCCGTCATCGAAGATGTCCGGTGTGTGGAGCAAATTTTGGATGCTCACACCTTTAAGCCACTCCATTCGAGCGTACACACCAAACGGCCCTTTTCAGGGCCAACCAGTTCTCTCGAAAGAACTTCTCATATTTGTCAAGTCAAGAACTTAGAAATTTTTGACCCATTTTCGGACTTAGTCATTTTTGCTCAGAATTCGAACTTAGAAAATTTTTGACCCACTCTTAAAAATTCGAACTTAGAAATTTTGACCCATTTTCGGACTTAGTCATTTTTACTCAGAATTCGAACTTAGAAATTTTTGACCCTTTTTCGGACTTAGTCATTTTTGCTCAGAATTCGAACTTAGAAAATTTTTGACCCACTCTTAAAAATTCGAACTTAGAAAATTTTCGATCCATTTTCGGACTTAGAAATTTTCAGGGGTATTCTTTCTTATTTCTTGCCCTAACCTAAGAACTTATAACTTTATAACAATTTTCCAACTTTTTGCCCAGGAATCTACGGACTTAGTCATTTTTCAACGATTTCTGTACCCAGGGTACCCTACCGCCCCGATTTAGTAGGGGACCCTGGGTACAGGAGGGGACCCTGGCCCCACCGGTTTAGGGCTAGGGTCCCCTCCTTTACTACTGTCGGTATTTAAACTATCTCAAGACGTTTCCAGGCTGACTTTGGAAAATATCTTGACACGCCCTTGTTGCCAGTCAAAGGAAATCAAGTCGGGGTCTTCCTCAATTCATTTTAAGCATTGCAACATAAGTTAATTGTTTTTATAATTTTTCCATGTAAATACGCATTCAGTGGCTTTGAAAGAATATCGTGCAGTTTATCAATATGAATACTTACATGTAGTCAGTGACCTTGAAAACTATTGGAGTAATTTTTGCCCTAGATGTAATGCGTAGCTTTAAAGGCACACCAAAGGATATGAGTACAATTAAGTTACTGAAAAAATATATGGAGTTCTTTTTCTGTGTTCAAAAAGGTCATGAAAATTAATATATGAATGCTGTGAGACCCTATTTAATAAACTCCTTTAACAAAAGTTATTTTGTGCTTGAAATATAGTTGTTTCCAATTTAATCGTGTTTATCAACAATATTTTTGTTTATATATTCAAAATAACGAGTTCTGATTGGTCGGTTAAAACATATGTGTATCATGTGACCAGGTTAGAGGTGAAGAATCAGGCGATCTGATTTATTAAACTGGCTGATCTGGGTTATTTCTCTGTGGCTTTGACGTTTAAGCTGTGCTGGTGGTTTTGTTGTGTGATAACTATTTGAATCTGACCAAAAGTTTACCAAATAATATAGTTTGATATAGCATTAATCTCCTTTCATGAGCCTTAAACTGTAACACATGATAATACTGTGTACTCCCAATACACTGATCCTATGTAAGCTTGTCTTTCGAAATAAATTATGAAATATCTTCTACTATGTTCGTCTGAGTTTATTGAGTTTTTTTAACAAGGAACTTTAAGTATCCTGAAATGAACTAATGTTTTCTACTATACGTAAGTTATGAATGCTTTTTTTTCACAAGGGAATTTCTAGTTTTCTCTTCTACTTTATAATATGAACGTATAGATGTCGGATCCAACATGGCCTTTTTCACTAAGAACTTTTAAGTATTTTACAATTTATTTTAACACAATTCATTTTAAAACGTTAAAATCCAAATTTGTGAAATAGTCCTTTTAAGGACACAACAGCTTAAACGCTTGTTAAGGGCAACAAAAACTCTAATTGGTAAAGGATTGATAAAGACTTTCTTGTGTGTTTATAAAAACACACTGGTCTGCTGCCAATAGATCTGATTTCAAACTTTGTTTGAGGTATTCAACCTTTAGATTTCAAATCGATCCTTTTGTTCTGTTTTAAATACGGGTGCGCTCCTTTTCGAAACATAATCCACACTCCGTGATTGTGAATAATGCATTGTATTCATGCTATTGAACTTGAATAGTTGTATCAAAAGACAACTGTCGCATGTGTATTCTAATTTCCGGATCTTTCAAAGTCACAATGAACATTATTAGGACGTTGGATCTTCTTCTGTTATTAAACTAGATATGAAACTGGTGTTTTGAAATATATATGCATATCGGATATGTGAACGGATTAAAATGAATTGTATTTTAAAATCCATGTGGTAAATGGATGGAAGCCATTGTGACAAGAGAAATCGTTGGTGGCGGGAGACGTATCCTTTTTTTCAGATAGAGTCCGTAAAAGTTCTGTTAAAGACGCTTTGAAAATGCTTAAAAATGACACTGACTAGTTTTTTCGTTACATATTTCAATATTCGTCTGCTGAAATTTACCCATTAATCTGTTCAAAGTGCGTCAAATCTAAACGTTTTTTTTCACAAAGTAGAGGAAGTAATGAGTAGTAAATGCGCTGTACCTATGCTATATGATCAACAAGGTATTCAACAAGGTATTACCTTACCGAGACTAAAATGGCGACGTCTTTAACATCAGATACTTTTCATGAATTTCCCTGTACTCCGTGTTCTGATAAGGATATCATCAAAGAAGCGTCCGTGTATTGTGTGAACTGTAAAGAGTACTTGTGTAAATCATGTTTTAAATCACATAACCGCGTGGCTGAGGCAAAACGACACAACATTGTGGACAAAACAGACTTCAAAGATGGAGTCAAAATGTCCGCCATTACCACCCCACCGGATATACTGACAGAGAAATGTTTGAGGCATCACGACAAGGTCGTAGATATGTATTGTGGGGATCATGACGAAATTGGCTGTAGTGTGTGTATAGCAATTAGACATAAGTAAGTGTGGTTGCTCTTCACGTTGTTTTCATCATCATTATTATGAACATAATTATTATCATTATTATTATTATTATTATTATTATTATTATTATTATCATTATTATTATTTTATTATTATTATTATTATCATTATCATTATTATTATTATTATTATTATTATTATTATTATTATTATTATCATTATTATTATTATTATTATTATTATTATTATTATAATTATTATTATTATTATTATTATTATTATTATTATTATTATTATTATTATTATTATTATTATTATTATTATTATTATTATTATTATTATTATTAATATTATCATTATTATTATTATTATTATTATTATTATTATTATTATTATTATTATTATTATTATATTATTATTATTATTATTATTATTATTATTATTATTATTATTATTATTATTATTATCATTATTACTATTATTATTATTATTATTATTATTATTATTATTATTATTATTATTATTATTATTATTATTATTATTATTATTATTATATTATTATTATTATTATTATTATTATTATTATTATTATTATTATTATTATATTATTATTATTATTATTATTATTATTATTATTATTATTATTATTATTATTATTATTATTATATATTATTATTATTATTATTATTATTATTATTATTATTATTATTATTATTATTATTATCATCATCATCATTATTATTATTATTATTATTATTATTATTATTATTATTATTATTATTATTATTATTATTATTATTATTATTATTATTATTATTATTATTATTATTATTATTATTATTATTATTATTATTATTATTATTATTATTATTATTATTATTATTATTATTATTATTATTATTATTATTATTATTATTATTATTATTATTATATTTATGATTATTTGTATTTATTATCAAAAAGCAGCTTTACATGTAAATTCAAACCATTGTACTGTGAAATCGAATTTTAATCAGGGATAGTCTAGAGGCCCTCTACCAGAAAGCGGATGGGAGATACAAGGTTAGGTCAGCCGTTACAATTAAGTTGAATGGGGTTTGCCTTGTAATCATGATTAGTTTAGCATCGTTGTACAACCGAAAACGTTTTGATGTAATGTGTATAAGAAAATATAACAATACCATTTTCGTGTATTGTAGATCCTGTAAGGATGCGTCTTATATTCCTGACATTGCTGGTTCCACGGTTTCGGACAAATCTATCCAAAACGTCAAGCAGGTTATGTCCGAACAAATTCGTGATTTATCCAGCTTGAAACAAGATCGACTTGACAACAAGGCTCGCTTGACTAATGAGAAAGAAGCGAACATGGCGAAGATTGATGAAAGAATGGATGCAATATTAGAATGTGTCAGAACCCTAGGAACTGTCTTAAAGAAAGATGTCATTGACAAGTACGAAGAGTTTGCTGATAAGCTTGATAATGACAAGAAGGTTTGTAATGAATCAATTGAGTCATTAGAATCAATAGATAAACGGCTTCAGACAACTGTCGGTGCTAATACATCACAGACTTTTGTTGATTTAAAACGAGCAGAGGTATTGATGAAGGAAGTCGATGTGAGTATAAAGGCATGTAACATAAATAGAAATGGTTTGTTTACAATTACCTTTGAGGCTTGGAATGATGTTCAGGATGTATTGTCCCCTGAGACAGTATTCGGTCGTTTGCAAACAGGATATATAACACCTTTAAAAGTAAGGTTGGCAGAATCAATTATACAACCAATATACGGACACGTGCAAAATAAGATTTTGCAGATATGGACACGTATATCAAAATAAGATTTAGCCAGCCCTGAAAAAGAGACCAGACAAAGATTGTTTATGTCAAGATTAAATATGACGAGTAGTAATGTGATACCATGTAAAAGATATTTTCTCAAATAAATACAGATCGATCAACAAAATGGTCGAGAGAAACCGGTTAAATAAATGAAGCCCAAGATGATTTTTGAGCTTGATACTCAGCAGTTGTTCTTCTTACAAAGCATCGTCCAGAATATACAACTAAACGAGAAGAAAAATTTAATGTATGATGCGTTGATTTAAAAAAAAGTATTTGGTACTGTTAACCTCTTGGAAGTATTCAGCTCTTTGATTAAAAACGGTTAAATTGTAAACTTCTACGCATCCTATTGTCTTTGTAATGAAAAAGACTGCCAAAGTTAAAAATGATAAAATCATCTTGCCGACTCCTTTTCTTGCAATATTTAAACCGTCCAAGGCAATTTTATTTAACCGTATATTTTGTACATAAATGATCTCTGTACTCATTCGTTAGAGCAATGACAGCATGTTATCTTCATAACCAATGATGTACCAACTATTTATTGTTTATTATTTTCAGACGATATAACTAATTGTACCGATAAAGCAATTACTTTCCAATAGCAACTAACTTTAATAACGTAATTCTAAAGGGATTCAGGCATGAAAGAGAAATTAAAAAAAGTAAGATAATGTTGTTTTTTTACAATGGTGGTCCTTTGCGTAATTATGAACAATGGATCTAATGACTAATTATTTAAGGTTATTTTATTTTACGAATACATTGGTATTATATTCACCCAAAAACTCTCTTGGTCAACTACCAAATTCAAACTATATGCCCAGGTTGAAAAGTCTTGTTTTGTTCATAAGCGCTTCCTACATAAACTAGGCAATTTTTGACATCATGTGAAGTTTGAATTAGTTGACTTAATGGTCCTTCCTTTTATTAGATACGTATCAGATATTTGGGGTTATTCGTATGCAGAAGAAAAAGAAATAATTCATATAGAGAATAATAGATAGATGACGTTAGTGGGTTTTTCGGGCAAGGCGTAGGAACTTATTGGATGAGTCGAAGGTGAATCAAATAAATGCCGAAGCCGAGCCCTAAAAACTTAACCCTTTAACGGCACTAACCTATTATTCTGCTTATTCCGTTACATATCTTTGGAACTACCAATTTCAACGAAACAACAGAGAAAACAGTTTTTCTATAACGCGAATGACTAGGCGAGCATAAACATGAGATAGTAGTCACGAGACAAATCGTGATGTCATGTGCGACATCATGTGATATGACGTCACAAGGCATTCTATAGTTCCGAGTAAAACATACGATTTCTTCAAATTTAGTTATCATCCAATGATGATTTATAACTGAAAATATTAGATAGACCAAACAGTAAAGTTTTACTTCATGGATTTTAACTCCTATGGTCAAGCTCATGTGTCACTTGACCATGTGCAAATGAGGGAGATCACTTGTCAAGTAACCGTGAATCACTTAGTTTTCACGGCACCTCTTTTCAAATCACCTTTTGCACCATGTAACGGGATGAATTGATTTTGTAGATACTTCCTTGGAATTAATTAGTATGTTAACAACTGTATGGCTTTAGGGAAATGTGGACGATACCCTTTGTATGTAAACTATGATTCAAAAAATGTGTTTCTTACTGGTGCAAGCTAATTTGCATGCTGCAACATCTATATCCACGAAATTGTTATTAAATGTGTAAACAGAATAAACAAATCTGGTATAGTTAATTTAACTTCAAAAGTAAAAGATATGTTGTGCAAAGCTGAAGAGAAGCAAAACAAACGCAACAAATACATCAGACTTGCAGATATGTCGGTTGGAATACTGTGGGACAATATGAGGCGAATCCAATTGAAAATGGGAGTGTGGACGAGCCCAATATTAACAGGCAGTTGCTCAAGCCATCAAGAGACGTAAGAGGTCGCGAGACAGACAGAGCTCGTTCTGCTAGTTCTGGTGTTTCTGGTAATTCTGGTGGTTCTGATGGTCCGCAGAATCCGGGCCGGGAAACCAGCGGGGCGTGACTGTTTTCAGGGTTAGCTCAACAGCTACAGCAACGGTAACTATGGAGGCCTCAGCGCAGCTTTCAGAGGTCTCGGCAACTACAGTTCGCCCTAAGGTCCATGCTTCGCGTTTGGTGAATTCAGCCATTTCCGCTGAAACTGTCCATGTGTTAGATCCTCAGCGCCCACCGAACAAGGGGCCAGTTTCCAAGGTAGAAATTGAAAAGATGAGTACTTTATCATACTAGATTCACACACAATCTTTATGAGCACGAGTAAGGTCAAAAAGGGTATTATTGTGCGAGATAGATTGCGAGAAAACATAGAATTCTGGCGGTCTATTGACACAAATAAATTTATTTTGGATGTTATTGAATATGGATACAAGCTCCTATGTTAACACAGCCTTGTAAAACGTTTTTGAGAATCAGACAAACAATAAATCGGCTCTTTCTCACTCGGAATTCTTTTCAGAGATAAGTCAAGATTTGTTTGACCGACATTTGATTGAAAAATGTGAAATACGTACAGCCTTATGTAGTGAATCCGTTGACCATGTCACTACAGAGTTCGGGGAAAAAAGAAATAATTTTAGATCTAAGGGAAGTAAATATGCATCTTTAGAAGCAGTCAGTAAAATCAGAAGATATTAAAGTCGCGTAAGTTTTGATCAAATTTAATTTGATTAAACAACTGCATACCATTTTGTAGAAATATTCATGCATTGCACAGAATATCTGGGATTCGATCGGCTTGATCAGAAATGAAATTTATCGTTCTATCAATTTTTGGTTGTGCCTTTTGGCAATTCAAGTGCATGTTATTTTTGTTTACATAATTACCAAGACCTCTTTTAAGTAAATGGCTCGAAGAGAGTAAATGCATAAATTTGTTAAATGATGGCTACAGCTGTATAAAAGGGTATGTTAATGGTAATATACTTGGTTAAGTAGTGAAATCCGATCTGCTGAAAGCAGGCTTTGGCCCGAACGTGTCAAACAGTATTTGAATCCAAGTTCAAATTAGAGAAATTTTAGGTGTGTTGCTAGATGCCTTGAATGGACAGATTTCTTTACCAGGAAGAAGAATAGATCAGGCTTGAACACATATTTAGAACATCTTTTCAGGTTTAAAGAGTCATAGGAGGGTTTGTGTGAGATCGGTCGTCACTTTTGTCGAACAATTAATTTCAATGAGGGTTGGTAAATGACAAATTTCACAAATTATGGCCCGATATATAAGTATGGAATTTTTCGTCGCAAAACATTTGGATGAGTATAACATGTTGTCAAAGAAAAGTACACAGCAATTGCTATTTTGGAAATCTAGCTTAACCCTTTCCCAAACAACAATTTTCGACTGTTCCAAATGGTTTGCAGACGACATTTCAAAATGTCATGAAATTGAAAAATATTCTTCAAAAACCGTGTGAGAAAAGTAAATAATTGCTCGTTAAGAGCAATTTCTCCTTCTTCCCACAATGTTTTCTGAAATCGTCTGCACCAAAGTAGTCAAATGTCGTTATTGTTTGGGAAACGGTTAAAAGCACTCAACCTATTGCTTCGAGACGTTTCATGAATGCAGCATTGCAAGAGTTTGCTTATGAAATATTCAAATTATGTTTTGAGCATTCAATTATATTAAGATTTGAATGGGTTCCTAAAACAGAAGTTCCAAATGCAAATTATTCCTCACGCATCATGGACTCTAATGATTGGGACTTTTCATTTGAGATTATTCAAATGAATCAAAGGTAGTACGGTACCATTGAAGTAGATTGGATCGCTTCTGAAAGCATCGCACAATTGTCACTGTTTTATTCACGATTTCGGTGTCAACCATGCACGAGGGTAGAGGCGATTTCATAGTTTTGGAGAGTTAGAATTATCGGTATTTATGTGCCCCGGTTTCAATCATATTTAGAGTCTTAAAGAAAATGCAAATTGATCGAGCTAAGGGAATGTTAGTAGTTCCAAAATGCAATTGGGCGTATATATTGTAAGTCGTATTGAAAGCAAAGGGGGAGCACTTTTGACGAAAAAATCATAAACTCATTAGAGTTATCTCTAAAAGGTAATCTGTATATTCGTTTTAAATGAGATAAGAGGCGGTGTATAAACGGGAAAAACAGCTTATGAAGTAGTATTACGGAAAAACTTGAGAGGGTACAAATTAATATTTGAGAAAGGTACAGTATTGTTGAATTCAATTTAAATATAAAATTGATACAAACCACTAAGTTTGAAATAAGCTTATTATAAACAGTACTGATGAGGAGAAACAAATAGTATGCTTGATTCACAACAGTAATGTGTTGGTAGATTTAATAAAGAGTCATACATAGAATAATCCAATGAGGATTGCTCAGGGGATGCAGTCTTGTAATATCGAGACAGTATTGATTTGAAATTCAGAGTTCGTAAAAATGAATAGACACACATTTGTTTTAAAGGCTTTCTTTAATAATTGTATTGGTCTTGGAGATATGATTTTGGGGAAAAAAAGAAAAGCAAATAGGTCAAATAGATATACTGCTTAATCATTGATTTAAAACAGTATTGTTTTGGTTTTTGGTAAGGATCATAAAAGTATACGATCAATTTCAGGTAATATCGTATAGAGGATGTAGTATTGCAACATAGAGATGGTATTGTCTTGAAGATGATGGCTTTGTAAATAATAAAATATGTTCAGGAAGAGTTTTGTCATTAGTCTGATAACGCTGATTCAACTTGTGTATTTGTCAAATTGATTATTGACAGCTGCGTGAATACAATTCATTTTTTCCCAGATTCTCGAATCGGAAATGCCGCAGTTGCCTGAAGTACTGATTGACGAGGCGAGCCTCTTCCCGGAGCTATTACAACAGCCCCGGGCCAATAGCACTACGAAGAAATATAAGAGATCTTTTGCAAGGTATCACGCATAGACTACGTGTAGCGGTTACCTGCAAGACCTTTAATGGTAGCTATTTATCTGGCTTAATTAGTACAAATGGCAAATACAAGCAGTCCAGTGGTTTCTGTATTTCATGTGAAAAAGTAGTTTTACGATATAAATGGTTTAGATTCTGCAACGGATTCCAAACCTGTGGCTATTGTGCTCGTATCTGTAAAAACGTGTATTAGCGAAAGAGACTGAATAAAGAGCCTATCAAGGTAACAATCGCATCAGAGTTAGGCAATAGAATATATGAAGCGAGATATTTAATGACACAAAGGTTAATTTGTGCAGTTTTGTTGGGATACTCAGGTTTCTTGTGCAGTTCTGAGCTTTTCGGTGTCAGGGTGTCGGACATTGTTTTTCAATCTACATACAATTCTGTTTTTCTAGAGACGAGTAAAACAGATACGCATAGAGCTGGCTCTTAGATTTTAATAGCCAGGACAGGAAAACGCCATAAGGTTCCTCTCTTGGGCTGATTTAAGAGATGGTGATATTCTATTATGCAATATTAGTGCAACAAAAACGTCTAAAACAAAGAAAGACAAATGTAAAGATGTCGTATACAAATTTTAGACCATTATTTCCAGAGGCGTTAGCACCACATGATGAAAATATTTCTTTGTACGCATTACATTATTTGCGATCTGGTGGTGCTACGGCAGCTGAAAACAAAGGTGTAAAAGACATAATGTATAAGAGACATAGTCGTTTGCTTAGTGAAAAAGATTTTTTTTATTGATTTCTGACTATAATAACGGTTCATCCAGATGTATTTAAGTTTGTTTAAGTATTCAATATTATATACAGTAAACTATGTTTAATTAAGCATATAAAAGATGGTCCATGGACAATTTCGTTTAATTCCATGTTCTTTGAGTTAATCGGTCACTGTCCAGGCGCTGCATAGCAATTTCAATAAAGGGATTGAAATCTTTGTCTTATTCAGTGTTTGTTAGGACAAGGAAGTTAGTCAATGGAAATGTTTTATTTTTCGGTTGAGTGCAACGAATAAGAAGACAAATGATTTCCCTTTGCGGATTGGATTGTCAGCTGAGCCGTTAGTGGCACGTTATGCACGTGTCTGTTTTAGGTTAAGACGTTTTTCAGCTCTGGATACTCGACCGAGTGACAACGCTTTTAAAATCAGTTTAGAAATGAGTTGTCAATTGGTCATATTTTATCGCCGCTATATTCATGTAATGTTTATGATAATTACAACAAGGGGTAACGATGAAATTGGTGTTTTGTAGTAAGAGGTATATGATGACCTCTCTCATTAAAAGATGAAACCAACAGGAAGTAAGTTCATCGGTTACTGCCCAGCTGCTACATATCAATTTCAATAAAGGGATTGAAATACTAGTCTTAGTCAGTCTTTGTTAAGAGCATATAGGAAAGTCAAGGGAATGTAATATCTTTTTATAAAGAGTTGTTATGAAACTATGAAAATGTATTTTGATTAATGATTGTCTTCCTTTGATTATTTTGAGTTAGTTCATTTTAATCATTTGCTGACATACCACTGTGGGGGCACATTGGTAGGGAGTCCGCCTCTCGTGATAAAAAGACTTTGGGTAAAAGGGACTATCTCACAGAGTGCGCTCTTCAGGTAGCAAACGTTAAAATGGTGATGTAATCAAATTCAGTCAACAAAAATAAAGATAATCATTCATTTATTTATTCTTAATTCACGGTTTTTATTTTTTAATGTAAAAAGTAAAAAAAAAAAAAAGTTGCCATGCCGTTCATTGCTTTGATTGCAAACTGTTATCCATTCCGATGATTTATCATGACGGAATTGAAAAGATGCATTAACAATCACACGCATGTAAGCCCCACGTTCCCGTCAATTGAAAGATGCGATCCTCTTGTATTTTCTTTCAATTTCGATCATAGATCTTGTTGGGAATTCGAGAAAAAACATATTTGTTAAACCTACCCTTACATGATGATATGCCAAAGAGTGCTGCAGAGGTATTTCGGAAAGAAACATATTCTATTTAAGTGTATCTTAATCCTATTACGTTTGTGTTATTGTAGATATACAAACACTGATATAGATTATGAAGATATACTTGGATGCCTTCGTCCATGTTTTGCTTGTACATTTAGTCTATGAGGACGTGGTTGCTATTGCTTTCATTCTTATTTCAATTCATGAAATGCTTTAGTTTTTGTTGGTTTCTTTACTCTTTTTTGATTCTTTAATAAATTCCCGTTTGGAATTTGAGGAAAAACCAAGTTATCATAGCTGATGTAGACTTATGCCAAATATAAAAAAAAAAAAGAAATATAAATGTAAAAGCATTTGATTGTAATGCTACTTGATTTGATCCTAATTCAAATATTTGACATCACCTGTTGTCCAGTTATGATTCGTTTTTGATCTAAAAAAAACCTTGTAAGTTATGATTGAACACATATAATTATATGCAAGATATAAGGTTCCATTGATGAAGCAAATTTGCTGATGTAAGGAATTAATATCTTGAATATTTCTCGTCGTCAGAAAAGCATAAATCTTAAAAGGACGTGGGTGTACACGCAACCAATGTCGAATTTCCTACCTTATTCACGTTTTTCCTCAATTTTGGTCAGCTTTACAAAATAATTGGCTTACTTTGGAACATATAAGTTATGTTGTATGGTCACTGTTATGTGACATAACAGATATTCGTAATCCGATATGATTGAATATATTACATTACGTGCAAATATTTGAGTTAATTCGATCTCAAACGGTGCTTGGTTCCCCGCGTATTTATAAAGTCCGAAATTTTAAATTTTTTAGTTGTGCAAAAGTCAGAACATAGCAGTATATTTTGATTTGAATTTCTGTAAATAGTCGAATGCCGTTTAAATAAGCTTAACGCCGTGTTAACTTTTTTCCAGTTATATTACGGCTTATCATTGATTAACCAACACTATTCAAAGGCTCTGATATGTCTTGCAAAATCACCCTCAAACGAAACGAACAATTCCAATAAACACGTTTAATGTAAAAAGAAGGAAGTATCCTACCTGACTGACGAAAAGTAAATTGTACTCCTCGCCTTTGATAATTCCATCAAAGTTTATCTTACATAGTATTGATGTGATGAAGATGTCTGATACAACCAACAAACTGATGTGTAACAATACCCAGTAACGTCCTACCCAAAGCGATAAATAGAGCAGGTTAAGCATCAAGCCATAAACATTCTCTGTCATGCAGATTACCAGTTGTTATATTGTACAACTGGTCTATGCATCTTAACGTTTTAAAGTGTATGTCCAATATAAGAAACATGGTTGGCTGTATACTGAGTCCAAAGACAAATCTTTCCAGTCCACTCCGTATACAATTTATAATGTATCGTGCCATTATGTCCCGACGAGGACCTTTTGTCATAGAAAACCATTGGTTATTTACAATAGCCATTTTCAACAACCAGTTGGTTTGAGTCGAAGATTGATCAGTTTATTCCCTAATATAACGTAATGTCTAGGGCACTTACTTTACTTAAAGTTTGCACAAGGAGGAAATAATGTTTGGCCAAGCCAGGCGATTCCTGTTCAACCTTTGACAGGAATGAATTAGTTTAAATTTCATGTCCGACTGCAAAGCCCCATTTATAATGATATACGAGTACTAGTAGATATCCCACCTCGTGATATGCATTGGTGGTATGGCAAGTGTTTGCGATCTAAGACATACAGTCTTCGTTGTAAAGTTGCACCATCGGTAAGAGGACTGATTTAGATTTTTTAGATATATTCTCCGTTGATAACCTGTTGACTGTTGCCTTGACTTGAACTAATCAACGTTCAAGCCTTAGCTAAGGCAGTGTTTAATCTATGTCTCTGAATACATCTCTATGTCCGTATACCTCTATCAGTCTCCATATCTCTTTCTGTTTTAATACCTCTTACATTTTCTCTCTTTCTTTCTTTTTTCCCTTGTTGATCTGTCTCTCTCTTACCTATCGTTCTCTGTCTCCATCTGTTTCACTAGCTTTCTCTCTTACTATTAATTTCTGTATTTTTTTCTCTCATTTTCTTTCCCTCTCATTTGTCTCTGTCTCCATTTATTTGACCTATCAATCTATCTCACTTAAGATTTCCGTTCTTTTGTATTTCTATGTCTCACTTTCCTTCCAATTTACTTCTCTCTGTGTCTCTTTCTTTTCTGCTTGTTTATCTGACTTTCAATGTCTGTTTATCTGTATTTCTGTTTCTCGCTGTCTTTCCCTCTAATTTCTCTCTTTATTATTTTTCTTTTGTTCTCTTTCTTTCCCGTCTCTGTA
>OX401411.1:34462809-34470309 GCA_947846245.1 Cerastoderma edule
ATACTATATTTGCTACACTTATTTTCTTTGTTTAAAATAGCTCGAGGGTTATTCTGCCTCTTAAACACAGAGCTATTCACACTCTAATGGACATAGTTTAGTAATTGGTCTGGTCATCTCTTTTCCGCCCAACATCACAATCGCAGAACGAATATGTCCATAATCCCGCGGATGACTCTGCTGATTCGCCCCAAAGGCCATTGGCCTCTCGGACTGTCCGACGATACCACCAGCACTACACTGCCTTCGGGTAAATCTTGTTCTTGGTAAACCACTTTTTCCGCGAAGCTAAACTAGGCAGCCACTCGCATAGCCACCTCCGCCAGAAATGTCGCATTAGTTCCTGAACCCGCCTCCATCTATTTAATGGGTTAAAACTGGTATTGTCAACTGATTCAGGCGCGAATGCACCACCCATCTGACCGAACAGAAAATGGTTCGGAGTAAGTGGAGTAGAATCTGTTGAATTTGCTGACTGGTAAGTAAGAGGCCTTGAATTTATCAAAGACTCTGCCCCAACGAAAGCTGTGGATAACTCTTCATATGTCACGTCTGCGGTTTGTAGAATCTTATAGACTGCTCGTTTGGCAGCCTTTATCATTATCTCATGAACTCCACCCCAGTGTGGGGCTAGTGGAGGGTTGAATTTCCAGTCAATACCTTTATCTGCCGCTTTTCTTATAACTTGAGATTTATCTAGAGCCAACACTAGTGATTTAAGTTCTTTATCAGCGCCTATGAAATTTGTTCCATTGTCACTTAACACTGTTATCGGTAGTCCTCGTCTACTAACCATTCGGAAAAAGGCATTTAGGAATGAACTTGTGTCTAGGTTGTAAGCCATTTCCAAATGAACTGCCCTAGTTGCTAGACAGGTAAATAGACACAAGTATCTCTTTTGACGACTCTTCCCTCCTCCTTGAATTGTCAGAAATGGTCCACCGTAGTCAACCGATATATTCGCGAATGCTTTCATTGGTACTCCTAATCGACAAGTTGGTAATGGTGCCATTATCTGATTATTTGGTCTAGCTCTTTGTCTTTTACAAACTAAACAGTTCTTCTCAACCTCTCGTATTGCTTCTCGACCATGCATAATCCAAAACCTTGACGACAAATTGGATAACGTATAATTAGTTCCTGCATGGTTACACTGTTCATGAACCGACTTTACTATAAGCTCTGTGATTTTTGACCTTCTCGGAAGAATAATTGGATACCTATTGTCAAAAGACATGAACTCTGCATATTGTAATCTTGAATTGCTTCTAAGAATACCATTATTGTCTATCACTGGCTTTAGTGGGAGAAGTTTACTTTTCTTGCATAACAACTTTCCTTGCAAAATGTCATTGTATTCATTAAATGCACACTTTTGGCTATCTCTTATTAGTCTTTCTTCACTTTCTTTCAACTCTTCAATAGTTAGCTCCCCTGTTTTCCTTAAGTCTTGCTTTGAACTACTATTTTCTATGAATCTGAGTACCCATGCCATTACTCGTCTCAATTTATCCCAGCTGGAATACCTCAATGGATCCAGTCTCCAAGTGTCGTCTTGTTCGGCATTGTTCATATATTTATTGTTCGAACTCGCAATATTGTAACTGACATTAGTCACCGCGCAATTTTCCAACTCTCTCTGTTTTATCTCACTTCGTTCTAATTTCTGACCCTGAATTGCTGTTTTTGGCCAACTATCTTTTTCCCTTTTAAGAAATTCTGGACCTTCCCACCATAACAGTTTCTCTATTAATTGATTAACATGAACTCCTCTTGACACAAGATCTGCCGGATTACTCTCCCCTGGTACATGTCTCCACTGACTCGGATTTGTTTCTCTTTGAATGTCAGCAATTCTATTCGCGACAAATGTCTTAAACACGCGACTTTTATTTCTTAACCAACATACCACATCCATGCTATCTGTCCAAAATGTACACTGACTGATATCTATTTCTAACGCGTCTATTACTGTCTTTGTTAATTCTAAACTAAGGACTGCCGCGACTAATTCTAATCTTGGTATGCTTAAACTCTTCAATGGCATCACTTTACTTTTTGCAGCTACTAATCTGACCGATACCTCTCCGTCTGTATCTTCTCTTCTTATATACACAGCAGCTCCATAAGCTTTCTCGGACGCATCACTAAATGAGTGAACTGAAACTTGTGCAATGTCACTATCACTGTTAAGGCACCTTGGAATTTGTATTTCGGAAACTTTCGGTAATTCTTCAAACCAATTCGTTATTTTGGTCATAGTCTCGTTATTAATGTTCTGATCCCATTCTATCCCTGATAGCCATACATCTTGCATCAGTAGTTTTGCGCGAATGATATAGGGTGCTAATAATCCTAAAGGGTCAAACAATGATGCTATCTTTTTTAAGTATTCCCGTTTTGTCATTTGGTTGTTTATTTCAACATCGCGATATTCAAATGTAAAGACATCTTTGTCTGCCTCCCAGAGCACACCTAATGTTTTTATTTTTGGCAATTCATCTTTGGTCAAATCTATCTTTTGAGCTCTATTAGTAATTGGTATTTGGTCAAGAACTTTCTTTGAATTGGATATCCATTTGTGAGCTGACATTCCAGCTTTTCCCCATAAGCTAGTTAGTTCTTTATACAATGAAATAGCTAAGTCTTCATTGTCAACTGAATCCATACTATCATCCATGTAAGTTGACTTGAGAACTGTCTCTGCTGCTCTAGAATAGTGGTCTGAATACATCTTAGCGTTATGTTGAGATACAAACTGTGCCAAGAATGGTGATGAAGATACACCAAATGCTACTCTTTTGAATTCATACAGAGACGGGTTTTCTTCAGGCGATGATCTCCAAAGAAAACGCTGGAATCTTCTGTCTGGAGGTGAAATTCCTATTCTCAAATACATTTCTTGGATATCACTAGCTAGCGCGATCTGGTTCTTTCGGAATCTCATCAGGACATCGAACAGACTGTTCTGTAGTTTTGGACCTTGTTCTAATACATCATTCAAACAAACACCATTGTTTCGGGCTGACGCATCAAAAACTATTCTCAATTTTGTCGTTTCCTTATTCATTCTTATCACAGGGAAGTGGGTAACAACCACTGCTGCTCTTTTGGTTTACAATGCTCTACTTTTTCTACATAGTCTTTTTCAATGTAACTTTGAATCGTTGTTTTATACATTTCTTTCACAATGGGATCTCTGTTTAACTTTCTTTCAGTACTCTCAAGGCGTTTTAAGGCCACGTCATAATTGTCTGTTAACTGAAGATCTGTTTGTTTCCATGGCAATGGTACTTCATAACGGCCATCTTTGAATTCAATTGACTTTTCTACATTTGAAATGGTATTTCGATCATTCAGTGACAAGTTATCTCCCTTAGTGATCCCTTCATTCTCAAATTCCCAAAACTTCTGCAGAGTTTTATCAATGTTCTGTTGGTGTATTGAATTTGAATGAAATGTGAATAAGCTGGTTTCATTACTATTAACTGGGCCAACACAAGTCCATCCAAGCGGGGTTAATCTGGCCACTGGTTCTCCCTTTTCCCCATGAATTTCGCCAAGTGATCTGTGTAGCTCTACATAGTCCAAACCAATTAGAAGGTCAACTTTGCTCTTTTTACTCATAACTGGGAATTTTATATCATGCAGATGTGACCAACTTTTAGAATTTTCTCTCCAATCAAACGGTTTGAGTTTTCCTGTAACATTTCGTGTAGTTTGAGCTTCCATGTCCACTGTTATACTTCTGCTTTCACTTTCAATTGAAAATTTAACTGAAGAAGTTTCAAATTTCTCAGATCTTCCATTAAGAACATTAACTTGTACCATATGTTTTTCTCCTGATATGCCTAATGCCCAGGCGATGTCCTCATTCAGGTAACTTTTAGTGCTTCCATCATCCAAGAGCGCATTGATCTTAATTTCTTTGTACCCATTTTTTAAAATCACTGGAATGGTTCGAAGTGCTATGAACTTGGAATTATTTGTACTAAAGACCTTATCGTGTTCCGGCTGGAATTCTTCAGCGGCTGCATTTAATCTCTCTTGGTGTAGCAATCGATTGTGAGTCTTTTCACAGTTGTTTAATCCGCATTTGCTGTGAAAACGGCATTTACTGCCCACATGGTTGGACTTAAGACATCGGAAACATAGCTTATGGTATTTAGCCTTTTCCCATCTGTCACTCACTGGTAGGCTTTTAAATTTTGTACAGTTCCATATCATATGTGGTTCTTTACATACTACACACTCTTGAAAATGCTCACCATTAATGTGATAATTCTTCTGTGGCCTGCTATAGTAACGTTCATTTGACAGACCATTGATTGTTTCATTTGCTCGAATCGCATACTCTGTCTCTTCGTTAATCCAAGTTCTCAAGGTATCTACCGATTCCGTTAATTCATTTTCATGTACATGTCGATTGTATCTGGTTAGCATTGACTGATTAAGCTTTTTTAACAACCTGTAATAAAGTGACCCATCTTTCAAATCCTCTAAATGGTGTATGTCCCGCAAGTTTATAACAGCAATGTCTAAAAGATCTGCAAATTTCTCAAGTTCTTTAACCCCTTCATTCTTAATTGGCCTGAAATTCTCAAGTTCATCTAGGAATCTGTTGACTATTCTAGACACTCCCCCAAACTTACGTTCGAGTCTGTCTTTTGCTGCGGTGTAGGCATGAGCTGAATGTCCCAAGTTATCTAATGCATCTAAGGCACTTCAACCGAGATACTGTCGAAGCTGCAACAGCTTATATTCAGGTGAAGAGGGTGCTTCGTCGACACAACTGTAAAATGCGGCCTTCCATCCAGGGTACTTCTTCTTATCACCTGTAAACACAGGTATAGCGACACGCTTCAACTGCTTCCATGAATCGCTTCCTAACTGGCTCTTCTCAGCTTTTCCAGTTTTATCATAACTACCCCCTGGTACAGTAGTTTTACTATCATGAACTTTTCCAGAATCCCCTGTATCGCCCTTTACAGACTCAACATCTGGAACACTATTGTCCATTTTTGTGTTGTATAGGTCAGTCACTAACTCATACTTTTTGTCTATTACTTCTATCTCATCCATTACCTTTACCATTTCATCCGTTCTGTTTGCTTTTCGGTAAAAATGCCCAAGTTCCCTGATGGCTTCTGAGGCCATTTCCATCGTGTTTTCTATCGAATTCAAATGTGACTTAGCTTGTTCCTTTTCAATCTCGTCATCCATATCCTCTCTAAATCTATTGACTGACCTAGTAAAGGCAGCTTTAGCGCGCGACTTCTTCATTTTCAAGTCCATAATGACACTTTCCTCGTCGTGCATTTTGGCTAGGGCCGCTTCGTCAGTTTCTTTGGACATCGACATAACGGCGAAAATACTAATTGTTCGTCGTAAAAATAACACACAAACCTCGCTCTGCTACCAATTGTTCTATTGCTATCGCTATATTTTACTGTTCCTTACCATCCTTTGAAATAAAACGAATTCTAATCTAGTTTTACTGTTTATTTACTCAACGTGGCGTGAACCTTCTCTTCCGGGCGGTGTCATTCGAATCCCTCTCCCGTCCGAAATACAAAATTTAACTCATTAACGTGTTCAGCTAAAAAGTATTTTAGACGTCTTCAGAACACCTATCTTTATTTAACCTTAAGGTAAACAAACTGATTTAAACAATTGAAGTATACTCATCACCAAACGAAAACCAGTCTATAGTTTTATAATTAGATCTTTCAGTATGATAACAGTTATCAGACTACATAATTTGGTTATTTAAAAAAAACGTGACAGATTTTCGTAAACTATATTAGTAAGTGCACGTCCGAACAGATGCGGAAAATAACACTTGAATGAATTTATTTCAATGCTGATATTGAGAGCGACTTGAACGAGTTAAGATCACGCTTTGTTGTCTATCAATAATATCTAAAGACATGTTTTCATTTTCTCAACCATTCGGAAGTCTTCCGAGAATAAATCGTATGCAATGTATATTACATCGTTTTGATATTTCCTCTACTCTCTCTATTCAAGATCTATTTGAAACACCCTAAAGAAAGGACAATAAAATGCAAGAAATCTACATCCGTACGGATTGTTTTCTTTTAATCATGTAGCAGAGGACTGTACATCCGTATCGATTGTTTTCTTTTAATCATGTAGCAGAGGACTGCACATCCGTACCGATTGTTTTCTTTAAATCATGTGACAGAGGACTGCACATCCGTACCGATTGTTTTCTTTAAATCATGTAGCAGAGGACTGAACATCCGTACCGATTGTTTTCTTTAAATCATGTAGCAGAGGACTGAACATCCGTACCGATTGTTTTCTTTAAATCATGTGACAGAGGACTGCACATCCGTACCGATTGTTTTCTTTAAATCATGTAGCAGAGGACTGCAGATCCGTACCGATTGTTTTCTTTAAATCATGTAGCAGAGGACTGCACATCCGTATCGATTGTTTTCTTTTAATCATTTAGCAGTGGACTGCACATCCGTACCGATTGTTTTCTTTAAATCATGTAGCAGAGGACTGCACATCCGTCTATTGTTTTCTTTTAATCATGTAGCAGTGGACTGCACATCCGTACCGATTGTTTTCTTTAAATCATGTGACAGAGAACTGCACATCCGTACCGATTGTTTTCTTTAAATCATGTGACAGAGGACTGCACATCCGTACGGATTGTTTTCTTTAAATCATGTAGCAGAGGACTGCAGATAGCCTTATAACAACAGGAGCAACTGGTCAGAAAGAAATGTCTCTCAATTTGCCTCATGGACTTTTTGACAATTATACCAAGGTATCATATTGATCCTTTTTATATAGTCACGTTTTGAAAGAATTTGAAAAAAAAATGTTTATTTATTCACGGAATGTACTTAAATTTCAGCAATCAATTGATATTTATTGAAAATTGAGCACCTATCTTTATTTAACCTTAAGGTAAGACCTGGGTAATGGATAAAGGTAAGAATAATATAATTCAAGATTTAACAGAACAAATGCCGTTTAAAAGTCAAGTTTTTTATTATTATAATCTGTCTTGTATTGGAATTTTTATTTGCCAACCTCATTCATGTATTTTTGTTTCAATGTGAAAATTAAAGGGAGATAATCAATATGAAATAAAGTACAACATTATTGCTATTCATTTATAAATATAAATTCAAAATCAGACGAATTTTGAAAATTTGCTCGGTGAATGCCCTTGAAATAATAAATATTTTTCGAATTTCATTTCAACTTATTCTTTAACCAAAGCAGTTGTCAGTTTTCCATTACCGAGGTCCATCACCGTAGGTGAAGCTCATGTAACTTTTCTATTTAAGGTTGATTGGTGGGAAAAATTTTCCCTATTACCCATTACATAGGTGTAGACAATACATTAGTAAACAATGGACAGCTTCTGGATCTGATCACTGTCTTCATACGTAACCAATAAACTGTTTGTGCATGTATCAAATAATACTGAATTTGGTTTCTTAACTTTGGAAG
>OX401411.1:34475309-34505008 GCA_947846245.1 Cerastoderma edule
TCATAGTTTAAAAAAAACTCCTGAAAGTTGGAAGAATATGGCAGAAATATGTATGATCACCTTTAGATTTTCCAAAAAAAATAATCAACAAATATTCTATGACATACATCCTTAAGACTTTTATCCAATTTTTCCAAAATATTGTTTCAAATTTAAAGCAATAGCAGATATAATTAAACTTTTCTTTAACCAATGAAAAGAAGCATTGTGACAAGGCAAATGTGCTCTCTGAGCCAATTTCCCTTTGCCATAATTGGTTAAAAAATTATGTTGAAAGTTAAGGGGTTTACCATGGAAACTGAAGGAAAAGTAATAACTTTACATTGATGCATGCATAAAATTCAAATTCAACTCTGATCTTTGTTTCATTGAAAAATATCATACACAAGCAATTGTAAGAAAAGAATTTCAAGTTATGACTCAAGTTTCTGTCTTCCACTGGTCTGCTGTAGGCTTACTAAGCTGTGTAAATAGAGCATGGGCATGCTTTTGTCTCATTAATCTGAATTTTTGAAGGCTTCTTGAAAAAGAGAAAAGAAAATGAGTACCATAAGACATATGTGACATTGTTATCATAATAGAATATTCCATAGTCCATCAGAGTTTTTCTATATTATTGTCATTTGATGTTATCAGTACCAAATAACACTAAACACTATCCTTGAAATAGTCTTTTGAGGAGAAAACTAAGTTTTGAAACAGTTCATGAGTAAAAACATATCTATAGATTTAATGGTATTCGGGCGTCCATGTAAATCTTCATCTGTTTTTATTGTACCGAGTCTGTGTGATCCTCCAGCATATTTTGATGTTGTTATCTCTTCCTTACTCTACCAGTAAGTCATCCGTTTTGGCTGTTGAAAGAGAAAAATAAAAAGTATCAATCTTTTGGCAATACTTATGGTGGCATAGAGGTGACATGTATGCGATTTTATTTTTGTTTTTTCTGAGTTAGTAAGTCTAAATAACGAGATAATTAAGTCATTATTTCAACTTAACTAACTCAAAGAATGAGATAACTAAGTCGTTATTTCAAGTAAGTAAGTCGAAATAACGAGATAGTTAAGTCGTAATTTTGACTTACTCACTCGAAATAATGACATAATCAAGTCGTTATTTTGAGTTAGTAAAGTCATTATTCAGACTTACGAACTTCAAAATAGCGAGATAATTAAGTAGTTATTTCGACTCACTAACTCGAAATAACGAGATGGTTAATTCGATATAACAAGTTTGTTGACCAATCAGATGGTTCGTTGTATTCAGCAAATTCATGTGAAATGACGTAAAGTGTGACGCAATGTTAACCACATTATACTTTAAGTTAAAGATTGAATGGATCTGATTGGTCAACTTACTTGTAATAATGAGTTAACTATCTCATTATTGCGAGTTAGTAAGTCGAAATAACGACTTAATTATCTCATTATATCAAGTTGGTAAGTCGAAATAACGAGATAGTTAAGTCGTAATTTTGACTTACTCACTCGAAATAATGACATAATTAAGTCGTTATTTTGAGTAAGTAAGTCAAAATAACGAGATAGTAAAGTCATTATTCAGACTTACGAACTTCAAAATAGCGAGATAATTAAGTAGTTATTTCGACTCACTAACTCGAAATAACGAGATAGTTAATTCGATATAACAAGTTTGTTGACCAATCAGATGGTTCGTTGTATTCAGCAAATTCATGTGAAATGACGTACAGTGTGACGCAATGTTAACCACATTATTGAATGGATCTGATTGGTCAACTAACTTGTAATAATGAGTTAACTATCTCATTATTGCGAGTTAGTAAGTCGAAATAACGACTTAATTATCTCGTTATTTCAAGTTGGTAAGTCGAAATAATGACTTAACTATCTCGTTATTTCGTGTTAGTAAGTGGAAATAAAAACTTAATTATCTCATTATTTTGAGTAAGTAAGTCGAAATAATGACTTAATTATCTCCTTATTTCAACTTAGTTAGTCAAAAAAATGACTTTATTATCTCGTTATTTCGAGTTAGTAAGTCGAAATAATGACTTAACTATCTCGTTATTTTCGAGTTAATAAGTTGAAATAACGACTTAATTTTCTCGTTATTTCGACTTACCAAATCAGAAAAAAAAATTGCATACCTGTCACCTCTATGCCACCGTAAATTCTGGCTACATTTTAACTGACTGATTATTCTTAATTGGTAACATTTTGGAAATAATTCTATCCCTATGGTAGTCGATTGAAGCAGTTATCTGACAGGAAGAAAAAGAACTGATTGTTAATAAAAATCTATATTTCAACCTGTTTTGACTTATTTTGGTTTCATTCTCATGAAGGTTTTCGAAAAAAGAAAGAAGAAAAGAAAAAGTCAATTACACATTTTGAGCAACAACAAATTCATCAACATTTATTGCTTTCAAAAGTTATCTTCTATGGTTATGAGGCTTATGTTTGTAAAGTTCAAAGGGGCATGAGAAAGACTATGTACTTACTTGTATTATAAAACAGAGTCAATGTTTATGCAGGTCTGCATCATCTTTTCTTTTGAATCTTGTTTGAAATTGTCATATTCCCAACCATCATGCAATCTGTGAAATAAAGAAGAATCAACTTAAGGATCAAACCTTTGGGCCAAAATTATCAATTGCAAGAATAATTCAATGTTTGGAAATAATAGTATCACTTGAATCAAGTAAACTAAAATACTGTCAAACGAATAAGGTGACATATATAACCAAATACTTTACAGGGTATTTCATTTTTTGAAAAGGAAATTCACGCTGTCATTGTTATTTAAACAATCGGCCCATAACGCTATTAAATTGTCAAAAAGGTACCTTGTACTCAATTTAAAAGCTCCAACAATAACAAATAATCCATGTCAGCAACTCGCGAGTTGACATCGTTGCTTTATTGGTCAGCATAATAGTGTATTCCATATACAACACGATGTGTACCTAATGCTTTCCTTACACACCGCGAAAATGACCTAGACCGTCCACATAAACATCAGATTATGCCAAACTGCAGGGTGTAATCACCGAATCGGTAGAAGGTGAACACTTATTTCACCGTGGAGTGTTGTGGGCAACACACACTTTCTAGCCTAGTACTGAAGGGAACATGTACTGTAATACTAAAAAATGAATGCTGTAGTTCTACTGAAAAGGGAGAAGTTTTTTTTTCAGATGGATGTTTGTTTAGAGGAAGCATCTTCGGCGAGGCGTGACGAGGGCTCGCCTTCTCGATTTTTCTACGACGAATTTTGGTGAAAGTGGTCTATTTAGCTATACTGTTTTACAACGAAATGAAAGAGTACAAAAAGTTCTCTTACCTACAACCGGCGATACGTTGTCCTTTCAAGGAGTTGGACACTGTGTCCAATTTAAAGTTTGAAGCGGTGGCGCCGATCCTGTTGTTCGTGTTTTGTTTTTCGATAGAATGGTTTATGGTTCATTCATGATTGGGGGAAATAAACTCAATGAGCGGCAATGAATTTATGTAAAACCAGTCCATTCCATAAAGCCGGAAACACCCGAAGCAAACCCGAGTTTTCTCTTTACAAGGAATGGTTCACTATTGGTAGATATATTGGTAGATAAAGGTAATGCTTGAAAATAAATTTAGATAGAACCAGTCCATTCCGTAAAGCCGGAAACACCCGAAGCAAACCCGAGTTTTCTCCTTTAGGTAAACCGGAAGCCACCTGTTTTTTTGCTAATGGTATAACCGATGTTAACATAACTTGTTACTCGTACGTATGTTACCGTTATCCGCTCTCCGAGCGCTTCGCGCTCTGAGAGAGCGGTATAAGTAAATAAGGGCGACAATCGTTGCAAAATTATAGGAATCTGAAGTTGTGGTTGTCTTTCCTGTTTGGTGCTGGGAGTGACCTCCCTTCCGGAATCTTGGGGGCGCGTCACTCACAATATTTACAATCGTTGACAGCGAGCAATTCGAGGCAAACACCCACCTCCCTACAAATGGTCTCCCATCTTTGTTTTGGAATGTTTCTTTATTCATGTATTTTAATGTACTTTTACGTTCACAGGTACTTGTCAATCTCCCATGCAGAGTTATCGTCCCCCGGATACTACCTCTGCAACGGGCTCACGCCATCTTTGCCACGAATCGTGGCAAACTCTGTAATATTGCGATCCGAACTGTTCTATGCATACAATTTAGTAAAGAAATATATGAATAAGACAGAAAATACTTTTACTTTATCCATACAGTAGAAATTGAATATGTATTTTACCGATTTTTGCTAGAACTATTTTAAAGCCTTCTTACGCTATTAAAAATCAATCCGCGGAATATATACGTCTTTGGTCTCCCGCTCGATGTATAATAAGTCTTGGTTATTGGACAGCTTGCATACCAGTGATGTAAACAAACACGAGGTAGAAATTGGGAACGATGTCTTCACTTTACAACTGTGATTTTTAGAGATTTTGCTACTTGCAAGGATTAACTTCAAAATACGTGATATCATTGTCTTTGGAAAAGGCAAAAGCTTCTTAAATGGAACATTCTAATCATCTATATGGACGCAGATCTCTTCAAATCGATGTTCTGAAAACTTCCACGAATGTAAGATATCGATGAGTTGGTGCTTTTAAAAAAGTACTTCCAAATAACCCCCAAATAAGCTTCACATGCTGTGAAATGAGAGCTAAATGAGTTAAAACAGAGTTGCAGAGAAGACACTAGTGTCAATAATGATCCGTGAACGAAGCTTTTTTCGTCATTTGGACATTTATCGTGCTTCGAAGGCGTCAGTCAAAATAGCAATAGCCTTCGAGACCAGTTATCTGAACTAAGAAGGCACAAGTTGAAGGCTGTCAGTGTTTGAAACAAAATGGATATTTGGATGATGTGTTCATGGTTTGTGGGGTCACAGGAAAGGCATGAGCATAGAGACAAAGATGAGAGGAAAGAACTATGTTGAATAAACTGCAAGTACCTTTTTCTAACTATGTTTGTTGTTTGTTTTCAATTAATGTACAGGACTCAGTCTTAAGCGATATAGTACATGTTCCATGGATGACTACCAGTACTAGGCTAAGAAATGTGTCTTGCCCAAGGACACTCCACGGTGAAATAATTGGCCACCTTCGGGGATCGAATCCGGGGTGACCGACTCTAGTCCCCGACGCTAACCAATACACCACCGCGGATCCTTGTATGCTTGTGTTTTATTATAGATGTTTTATTATATATAATAATGCATGGTTTACCAATAACTTTATGATGTATGTATGCTCATACTTTGTGCAAAAGAATAGACAAACCATTAATGATTCTGAAGAAATAAGAAAACTGTACACCCTTGGTTCTCCCCTCTATAAAACTGCAACAGCTGTTTATCTTCGTGGGGGGGGGGGGTAGTGCTTGGGGTGGCGAGGATGAGGGGAAGTGAGGATGCGGTTATTTTAAAACGGGTTGATGGATCACGGCAAATTTAAGCTTGATTTAGTGCACTTTTGGACATTTTAGTATAGTGGTAAAACCTCCAACAATAGTGAGAAAGCATTGGAATAAAGCTAAAAAATGACTGACAGATTGTCAAGTTATATCAAATCCCTTTATCAAACTTATTTCTACCCTTTTCAACATAACAAATGTTATCTTTAGTTGCTTACTATTTGGATAATCTTTACTCTTCATATCTGAGAGAATTGGTCGATGCTTCTGTTAAATTTAATTTGAACATAACGCAGCATTTAGTCTATCAATTCAGATGTCCTTTTATTTTCTCACAATGTTCTTTCTGAACCAATGAATGCACATACTTAACCATGTCAACAATCTTAATAAGGGACAAGAGACTGGTTAAACATTCCATATTTGATTCATTAAATGCAGAAAAAGAATTTCATTGATTACCATGATAAAAATTTGTAATAAGAAGAGGGACTCAATTACAAAGAGGGCCTTTAGCATAAATCTTTTGGACAAAAGAGTAAGTTGTTAATGATAACCAGATTTTTCTTTAATCGAAATGCTTTCAAAAGCATGAAAATGGGTCACATTTATGAAGCATTGTTATAACTTGATAAATCATGAATTGTATGTAATTCCAGATTATTTGGATGAACTGTATAATGAGCAAGTTTAATTAGTTATTATTAACCTCTCTTATGAAGAAAATGATGGAAAGAATTGATAATTGATAGGGTTAAAGGTGGCCAGTAATATGATTCTTTTACTGTATAGGATGGTCTAAGGCACATATTCTGTGATATTTGTTAAATGAAGAGTAACAATTAAAGATTAACAATTAAATTTTCATTTCAGATTTTCACTTTACTTTTTCATATGATTTGAATTTTACATACAGATATCAGCTATAGTTGAATGAACAATACTCATGCTTTGCATCAAAATTCATCATAGTTTTTATAACTTCTAAGCAATGTCAAAACAATAATGACAACAGTTTATTTCTAAAGTTTCTTTCATATATACTTATACCAAATTCCCAATAAGTGACTAAATGATGAATGCAGGGAGCATCCCCAGATATGGTTATAATTGCTACTTAGTTTTCAAACAGTTGCTTGTTAATCAGGAACTTAAATGACAGATTCTAAGAGTTTCTTATATAATTCATATGTTCTCTATGAATAATCTTTTAAGACAAAAATATACATGTATTATTATCATTACAGCATACAACAATCAAAATCTTTAAAAGACAAGTTCTCATCATGAGAATATTACAGTTTAATGATATAATGATGAAATATTGAATTAACAAATTAGCTGCATTGTTGTTAGTTACAGACCTTGACTAGTTGGTACATAATGGTTTTCATTCATTATATTTCAAGAAAGATGATGTCAGAACAGTGTTCATAAAAGTTGACAGCCTTTCAACCATAAATATTATTTGCTGTATAAAATGGAAAAGTAACTAAAGCAAAATTACTCAACCAAATACAGTTTCACCAGAGGATCACCAAACAAATAGAAACAGTGTCCACCATGTGCATTATCTAAGTATGATTGAAGAATATGGTGTTGGTGAAGAGATAAGATAGGAACTTTCTTATCAGTAAAACTAGGTAATGAAAAGCTGAGTTTGATCTGAATAAAATAACGCTTGGATCTGTTTGTTGAGTTAGATTTGGTTAATAAATCATTTGTTCGTTCTAATGTCTCAAATGAGTACCCACAACATAGGATTTAAAGAATCAATAATTGTTGAATATGCCTTTTATCTGGACATCTGCTTCACCCATTCCTCCATGTAAAATTTGTGACTTGATTAATTTGAAAGCAAAAGCAGATGTTAGAAAATGGTTTTTTATGCAACTAACTCAGAGAGTTGTGTTTTGGATGAAATAAACATTAATAATTTGATATGAAAACGACAATCTCACAGATTGGGATCATTAACTTTTAAGAAAAAATTGTCTTCTACAATTGAAATGACAACATATTTTCTAAAGTAATATAAGACTAGATTATTGACAGCTTTCTTACCCCAAGCATAATTATTTAGAAAAGATAAAAATCATTTATTTTGCAGATATCACAAACCATTTAAACTGGTGTTTCTTTAAACAACACTCTAAACTTAAAAGACATTTAACCATTTTGTTGCAGGCTACTCTGGAAACATTGTGGGAAAAGGGGAAATTGCTTTTATCGAGCAATTTCCACTTATCAAGCAATGTTTTCTGCCTTATCAGAAGATTATTTTCAATATCATCACATGTTGAAATGTCACCTGCAAACTCTTTTAATTTGGGACAGTTTAAAATTTAGTGTTTGGTAAAGGGTTAATCCTTTCCCAAACAATAACGACATTTGACCACTTTATTGCAGACGACTGTAGAAAACATTGTGGGAAAAGGAGAAATTGCTCCTAATAAGCAATTTTTCCTTTTCCCACAAGGTTTTCTGCTCTTTCTGAAGAATATTTTTCAATTTCATCACATTTTGAAAAGTCGTCTGCAAACACTTTCAATTTGAAACAGTCAAAAATTTGTTGTTTGGGAAAGGGTTAAACGGTTTGCATTAACAACAATATACACTGTAAATTTTCTTTATAAACTTTTCTAAACAGTTAAGAAGGTATTGGAAAGCTGTCAATAATCTAGTCTTCTGTTACTTTATTAATTTATATTTTCATTTTATTGAAAGAAAGCGAGATGGTCCTTTCAAGTAAGTTTATTGAGGCAGTATGATCTATGTCCACTGAATAGTTTTGTCAAGGTCTGAACCGACTGAAGGAAGATTTAAACTCGAAATGAAGAGGAATGTTGCAATTTGTTGTTGAGAAGGTCGCCAATAATCTTGATTCATTGGATTTTCTTGAGAACGTTTCATTCTGACTGACGACTCATTTGTTCACGAAGGGGTTTGATTTGTCTTGGAGAATGTATATTCTAGCTGTCATATTCCCTTTGTTTTGATCGAGGGGGCGGGTTTCGAGTCGTATGGAGCGTCGCCTCAATTCTACTCAATGACAGAATAAGCTGTTACGCTTCAAATGTAATCTGCTTTGTGTGTTAATAAATGTCTTTATTCTACTTTAACTGTCCTTTCTTATCTATCTTTATATTGTGATACGACTAAAGAGACTTGTCTAACTTCTTAATTGATCTGAGCGTTAGTTTGGAGCTCGCTTTTTGCAAGCCGCTAGACGCAATATACTACTTCACGTCAGTTTCGGCCACGTGACCATGCTGGAAAAGTGGGACTATTTTCTGAGCCCGTCACACATTTACTCTGGTAGAGATTGGGTACTTGTATGTAAAGATACTGTCATCACTTAAATTATTAAATGGCCTAATCAATATCAATCACTTGTCAGTGTTGCTTTTATTCCAAATCAAACGAGCAATCCTGTTAAAACTTAGTGTGACTGAAAGTGCAATTTGACCTGAAGCAATTAAACGAACAATATGATATTTTATGCAGAGCTATACCTGTACCATCCAGTGTATATAGGTGACAGGGTTTTATCTCCAAAAGCAATCGGGTAAACTTTGACAAATCTGCCGCCTGTATGCAAACTAGCCATTTGTTTTTTCTATTTGGTCGACAGCATTGTTTACATAACGCCTCCATAGAGATTTATTAGGGAGGAAACAATGTTCATGCATGTATGTATTGAGTATGTATTATGTCACATATATCGGGTATATACCCATACTTAAGTTTAGTTGGGTTATAAATATGCTGTGAGTATTTTCTAAGAAAAATAAGTTTTCATACCGATGAACTATCAAGACTAAGTATTTTGAATAAAAACATGAGTTTTTTCTTGTCAATTATAGCTGTGATCCGACCTAAACCTAGCATTGATTCACACATGTCGGACCTGACTCAGTTGTGAAATTATTGTATAACTTTTGCAATACAATTGTGGAGTTATTTAGATGAGCAATATCGCAGCTTTTCATGTTATTCCACGACTTACATCCGTACAACCATATTGGGACGATTACCGTCATATATATCTTGATTGATGTTAAAGGATAAAGTGCCTTGGATCTCATACCAATATACACCATTGCATAGAAAGCATTTTTAGCTTTTTGACATCGTTCTGAAATGCGGGTATCTAGTTTTAATGAGCTGACCTGCCGAATACCGAGATGGAGCGTGCTGTCGTGCTCTTCGATATAATATTATGAGTTTCCCAAGAGGAATTTAACTTGTATGGATTTCTTACATTTATTAAGGACTACTCCCGAGGACGTTTTACAGTTTATTTCGAATTTACATTTATACGCGTTCTATTAAACGATATCCAACAGGTTTTAAAGATGTGTTGGCGTAAGGGAGATGATAGCTAAGTCATCGACAAAAGATAGGTTTCCACATTTCGTATTGTTCGTATGAGTGGAGGCGTAGACTATCTTTCGAATTTTCCAGTTTCAGTAGCAATTCGTTAATGAACACTTAATAGTAAAAATGTTGAGCCATAAAGATTCAATGAAGAGTTTGCTATAGATATTGCGTTGTACTTGTTGTTTATGGAGTCTATAAAATGAAGGGAGTGTGGTTTAAGCTTGTGTTCAACAATAATCGCCAGATCAATATCATTGACGTCTAAAAGTTCTGATAACGCAAACCCTGAGGACATAATTCCTCTTACATTCAAAGACATTAAATTCAGAGTCATGGGGTTCATAACCCTTAATAAACTGATTATAATATAAACTGTACTACACATTATCGGATTGAATTATACGAAATAGTCACTAATATCCCGTATAGGATCCCGATTCGTCAACGTTTGTATCCCAGGCACCATAGCCATCGGTTCCCCATCGTGATGGTCTATCCGTGTTATCGTTTTCATCGTTGTAGTCGTCATAGTCATTGTAATCGTTGCGGTTTGTATAGTTTGACTGGTTGTAATTATGGTCGCGTCTATAATGAGGGGTGTTTCGTCGGTTGGAACGTCTCTGTGACTTATCTTACTCCCATTCTGATCTGTATTGCAACTTTCGTATACTCATGTCTGTTGGCCAGAAATACTCGTCCTCAACTTTGAGTGAAAGGTCATCAGGGGTGTTAATTTTTGCAGCTGAGCCTTGATTACCATAAAACATTGAAATAACGGTTCGCTATACGCCGCTTTCAGTGAGATACTGAACTATATCTTCTTCAGATGTGTTTGGGTAAATATTCCCGATATGATATGACACAATCGTTTTCCTCTAAATCAACAAGCACACTTACCTATGATCAACAGCAATACACACACTACACCCAATCTCGTCATGATCTCCACAATACATCTTCACTGCCTCGTCGTGATGCCTCGAACATTTCTCTGTCAGTATGTCCGGCGATATGGTAATGTCGGACATGTTGACTCCATCTCCAAAGTCTGCTTTGTCAACAATGTGATGTAGTTTTAACTCAGCCACGCGGTTGTGGAATTTAAAACAAGATTTACAAAAGTACTCCTTACAGTTCACACAATACACGGATGCTTCTTTGTTGATGTCTTCTTCAGAACATGGAGTACAGAAAAAATCATGAAAATTATCTGACGTGACAGATGTCGCCATGTTTGATTTTTGATACACCCCTTAGTTATAACGAATTTGGCCGGGTTATGAAGATAACAAGTGTAAATATAGATGCAGTATTGACGGATAGATATACGTTGAGAGCAAGTTAAAAGTAATACTTAATGCATGGTGCTTGCTATCGACTTAAAAGAGACTCTCTCAGAGATGAAGATTTGAACCTTTTGAAATAAACCGTCTTCTACCGGAAGAAATAAGAATTTCTGAAGTAATATAGAACTCGATTATTGACAGCTTCTTAGCCCTGCTCGTTACTATACAAAGACGATCTAGAACATTAAAATTTCAGATATCTAAGGGCGTTTAAAAGGGTTTATTTTTTAAACAACGTCTTAACTTAAAAGTGGTTATCCTAGATAGCATGGTCACGTGGGTGTTTGGCAAAACTCATTTCCCGCACATGCACATGTACACATACATCATTTCCGTCAAGCGAAAATGATTCGAATGAGGAGGAAAACAAAAAGCGTAAATATTAAGTTAATTCTGGCTTAATAAGATATCCCAATAATCGTATTTTTTCAGTTAACCTCACCACCTAGGTTTTTTTGGCCATTCGGTGAGCAAGATAAATCTGGGAAAAATAAGCATTATTTATATATAGGATGTTAAGATGTATCTAACCAGAAGGTTAAAAAAGTATTGTCAGAATAACAAGAATAAAAACCTAATAGAACAAATGCCTTTTAAAATCAAATATCATATTATAAATGCTTTCCTAGAAAGGGATTTTTATTTGCCCTCTGCATTCATGTAATTTTAAATTCAATGTAGAAATTAAAAACTAAAGGGAGGTAATTGATATGATTTTTTTTTTTAATTAACACATAACAGAAAAGCTCGGGAAAAAGAATTCTCCCCATTTATTTATAAAACAGCTTTCCCAAAAGAGATCAGACAAACGCGACGGCTCACTTCACGTTAATTAACGAAAGCACGGAACTTTAGCATCTTATAAGTAAAGAAATGAAAAACAGTCTTTGGTTTAATGCCAATGATTGTCAATAACAATTTATGACGTTTGTTACTCCAGATATTCACATCTTTGAGAGAGTATCTTTAAGAGTTAAATTGTCAAATATTATTCTTATTTATTTAAATTGATGCTGAACTCAAATATTGTAAGTTTGAATTTGGGTTGATTAAAAGTATACTAGCGCTCAGAAAAAGTGCAAAAAAATGGGTAATATGAGTTATAAATTAGAATAGAATATGTTGAAAAATAGCGAAAACCACAGGATCATGACAATATGACGCCTGTATTATTTATTATCATTTTTTCAAAGTGCCATTTTCACAAATTTGGTGCCCACCATTTTATTTTCATTGTTATTATTCGAGTAACATCTAAAATAGCAAGGAGCGCTCGGATTAATAAGTGGTGATCATCTGGTAAGAAAGATGATGCGAAAAACATAAAAATAATGTTATTATACAATATTAACAACGTGAAAGTTCAAAATTGAGATTTTATTGGGTTTTATTGGTTTCAAACGTTTCTCGGCTGACCTTATTTTATCGCTAATTGTAAACAAACCTTGTAATGTTCACTCATTTAAAAGGACCTTGTGAATGTGTTACACTCTCAATTCCTCTGTAAAAGGGAATTTGAAGTACTTTTAAGTTAATGTTCAAATATTCTAGAACCTTCACAATTCAAATGAAAATGAGCGCAAGTATGGCTTTAAGTTAGCATCTCAGGATGGGTTGAACGTATTTATAGCGTAGTTAAGGCTTTAAAAGAACGTCTTGGATATTTCTATGGGTTATCTAACAATTCTTCAGATCGATGTTTCATGATGCTAATTTTCCACTTAGACATAAAGAGCACGCTGAGTCGTGTCATTGAGTTCGGTGATTGTTTGAATATAAGTATATACATGTGTTTCTTTCTTTTTGTTAATAAGTCTGTTCATTGTTTTCATGAATAAACACACGTCCCTTTGATAAACTATAAACATGTACATGTAACAGAATCAGAATCATGTCAAGGAGAAGAACTTTATAAGCGTTTAGCTTCCGTTCCAATCCGTTTCACTAAATTGTTTGTAAAATGCATACAATGGTGTTTATTTCTTCAATGAAATATGTTTAAACTAAACTAACCAACATGACTTGCAGTTTAAAACTTCATTTCTATCTGTAGCTTCTCCATACAAACGCTTAAAGTTTAATTTTCAGGGTATATTATCATCTTCGAATTTACCTGCGTACTTTAGAGATCTATACATGCGGTTTTCCAGACAGTCCAATGTTTTCGGTTGGAAGTCCTCATAAAACTTGTTCGCCACGACACTGCCATGATCAAGCAGCCAGGGTAAATCCTCTATTCCGTAAATACATACATTTCTCACGATCTTCCCGTGACATTTCTCGACGTTAGATCCTCCCCACTTCACGGCCCGAGCAACAAAAGTGCCAGCCTCGTTTGTAATATCTCCTTGGTTACCACCAGGAACTCCTGGTAACGCGGTTAACGTCGCCCATACAGTTTCTTCGGGGGCGTATGTATCCTTTAACCAGTCAATAAACTCTTCAGCAAGTGTGTCTGTGGTTACAAAGTGAACAAATTCTCGACAAAACAACCCATAAGCGCTTCCTTTCTTAATTGTTATATTCCTGTGAAACTGTGGCTTAATTATCGAGGTTCTTACGGCTCTCTTTCCAAATAACAATGTTTGTGTCAATATTCTGTCTTTATCAACGCCTATACGATAACTTTCAATATTGCTGGCACCGTTCAGATCCTTAAGTATCCTAACCAGTTCTAAATTCGTCTTCAACATGAACTCCTGACCCGCTAGATTGATGTAGTATTTCCATTTCACGTCGGACTTCAACATTGCCTTCATACACATCATCTCAGCCTGCACTTGTCTTATCGTCGAGTATATAACGGCTACTCGGTCTCGTATAACCAACACGTTGTCAAGACACTTGGATATGGAATCGAACAAATAATATATCTGAGTTGGTGCTTTTCTATCAATGTGTACACAATACACATTATGAGGTCTGTAAATATATCTCAGAAGTCGATGTGCCTGATTCGCGTTGATGTGAAGCTTTATGGCAAACGCCAAGGGGAAACTCTTCTCCTCCTTTGTTATGTTATGTTTTCCGTACATGTAAGAACGTCTTAACGCATGGCAGTTATGGGCCAGCGAGAGGATATCACAGGTATGACCAATCTCACTTCTCTTCAAAACCAGTTCCTTCGTGATATCAATGCCTTTGGCCGGTTTGAGAGAAGTGACCTGGCTTTTTCCCTGTTTGTTGGTATGTTCTTTCTTTGTGAGATTTTTTATAAGATCATTGCAAAATTCGTTGTTTATCTCAATGTACTTATCCATATCACATAACACTCCATTCTGCTTATTTCTAATCCGCACATGTGATTCGTCAGCAGTGCGAAACCGGGGGATTCCATTTATATACGTAGCAGTGCCTTTAATTTTGAAAGCCGATTTTGAGATATATTTCTGTTCTTTAACGATACTATTTGTATCAACCATTCTCGTTAAAGTCAAATCTCGCTCTGGATGTTTTGATTGAATGCTCGTGTTACCACCAGAAGGCGCTGTTATCTTTCTCTGGAATGACGTTGCTAGGAACCAGATTGTGCCAAAAACGTACAACACGGAAAACAGCGCCATCTTCTTCGATTTACGGATTGGGCAACCTTAACAATTTGATAAGAAAATAGATTAGAACAGAAACACAGGGTTAATAATGAGTTATTCTGTGTTTATTTTTTTTTTATTATATATTATTCAATATCAACTTTTATGGATCCCACAAAAAATTTCCAGACACTTGAGTGGTAAAAATGCAGAAAGAAGGTTATATCGTTTTATCTCAAGATTGATATTGAAATGACAACCTGTTGTACTTATTCAAGGTAAAATGTGAAGATCGAATTTAAACGTTGCGCTTGTTGTTATTATTGCTCCAGTTATACCAAGCGGTTACTCGATCTTAACATGCTTGCAACATTTCCTACCAAGTGAATTCAGCTAAATTGTAGACGGAGACAAAAACATCACGTCAAAATGATGTTATTAAAATTGGTCAATAAACCGCCACAATGATTATTGAATTTCTGATTTAACGAATTTCTAAATGTTCATCACACGTGTGTATTGAAAAATCATATCAGATACTTTAAGCGAGTAATATGATATAAGTTTTGATAACGTGTTTTACAATTCATGAATGATAATGTTATTTAAAAAAATAATAAAAGATCGTGATGTTGTTGCGTTTGTGAATATATCATAATGATGCACTGTTATTTAAAAGACTATGATGCAAAGAACACATATACCTGTTTGCTTCATGGCGGAGGCAAACGGTCATCAGATATTCGTCTTATTTGAGGCAATCCGCAAACCAAACTCGTTAGCGTTGATGGACGATGAATAAAATGCTACAATGCCAAACTTTCGGGATGTACACAACTATTTGCCTTTTCTCTTACAAAGTAAATAAGAAATGTTTGATCATAACCACAACGCATATTCCGTCTTTCGGCAGAATGTAATGTGTAAATGTCAAACTGGTTAGAATTGAGGTTGTTGTACTTTATAAACATCAACTAAAAAGCATGTTTACTACGTAAACCTAATTTGTAACATCCATTTTAAGAAAAGCTAAATGCAAACACAACTCACAATTCCACAAATAAAACGTTTATTGGACTACACAATCTGAATTCCCTAAATTCCTAAAAGCCACGTGTTGACCCTTGACGGTCGATGACAATTTCTGTTTCGCCACAAACGATTTGTCCATTCACCAAAAGGCAACCATGTGTTGTATCACAGAACACTAACATTTACAGTGCAAAGTACTTCCCAATTTCCCAGCATGCTTATATCCGCTTGGTATTTCCGTTCACCAAATCTTCAACGTGTAGCATTCCAACATGAAAACAATTGCTAACTTTGCGTTTAGTATGAACGATTTCTTGTTATTCCCTAATTAGCATTGTTCTCTGGTGGGTACATTGCTCTTACGTTGATATCGGATTGGCAAGAGAGAGAGAGAGAAAGCTAAGACCCTTTCAGAATTAACTTAGTCGCGTCATACGAAAACGAAACATGTAGACAATTGCGCAGGTTTTTGTATTATGAAACTTTCTTTGTTGGTTCGTGGGCTGATGATTGGCCATCTTAAACTTCGAAACTCACTTAGTTATAACAATTTTTCCCAATAGTCTACTGAGTATAATAGTGGTACATCAGATACTAGAATTATTAACTTAGATTTTAAGTTGAGTTAATTTAGTGCCATTTTAGGTACCAAGAGCTGCAAAAGAGTGTATGCTATATATGTTCTGAATCAACGGCCTCAAGTTTGAGAAAATACTATTCTCACAAGGAATATAAAAAAAAGTGTTTGTTTACAAGGGTTTTACGTCGCATGAAAGAAATTAGATTTATAGCGTATAATCTCACTTAATTATCACAATTTGTTTTTCCAATATTCTACTGAATCTAATCTTTGAAAAATCAGGTATTTTCAACTAAGATTCTATGTTTAGTTTGTTCAACTTTTGCACCATTTTAGTAACATACAGCATCGAAAGAACTCAGTTTTGTATGCACGTCTTACACATGTTTTCTTCTGAATTTAATAGCTTAGTCTTGGGGAATACTTTTTTCACAAGAAATATAAAACAAATGCTCATTTTACGTTTCTTTAACGGTATTTGATTTATGTTGAAATGCCTGGCTCGTGTCAAATGGAGGAAGACCCCAGACTTGACTGATCACAAGGGCTGTATAAGTCGAATAGAACCATAGGCTTTCCACAGGGAATCCAAAAGACAGGTACCATGTCATGAAAACCAAAACCTACCTCTATCGTGTTTGGAACCAACCTAGAGAGCGGCGATGGACACATAAAAGAAACAACAAGAGTTGTGTTGGAAAAGCATCGGCAAATCAAACATGCTAAGGACTTGATTTGACGACAATGTTAACCGTGACAATATAGCGTCACCCATCGGACAACTAGGGTTAGAAATGAATAAAATATGATATAGCCAGTGACGACCAGAGAGTTATTTGTTACTATCGATCGATACATGATATGTGAAGCTAGAGCTATGATACCGTTTTATATAAAAAGAAAAAACGGATTTCACTTGGTCCTTCTTATTCCAATACCTTTTTCTGAATTAATGTTATGGAACCTGAACAAAGATAAAATATTTTTTATCCAGTTTGATGTAAAACGAACGCCCTTGTTGAACACCATATTTCAATCTTTCCCTGATTAAAAAAGTGTTATAATATTACAGAAGGAATCATAGCTATTCAGAAAAGTGCATAGTACATGGTCACATTGAACAAAATATTTACAGTTCTTATGACGTTTTACCTTCACTTGCACATGTGTCAACACGCATCTTTAGATCAATTCTTTTAAGGTGCTTTTTGGACAAAGGGTGCGTCAGCACCTTAGTCCATTGAATTTACATGCAACCTTTTGAGGGACGGTACTTTATCGATAAACAAACAGCGGTCTGACCCCAATTACTCATTAGATATCCGCCTTCAATGTGCGGACTAATACATTCTTGGAACTAGGAATGTAGTCCGGATTTACTCGCTTTGTTTTGCTCTATATCATCATAACTGTTGCCTCATGGGAAATCGTAAAATGTCCAGATGTTCGAAAAAAAAAAGACTTTCGTTCAGTCTCTGTTCACAGAAATAATAATTATAGTAATGGTGGTAAAAGGAGCAGTTGTTTTCCTCAAGATGTTGCACAAAGAAATTTTCAAATGTATCCTCAACCTTCTTGCTTTAAACGCACCTTAGTCATTCATGTATAAGAACGTTTGCATTTCAAAGTTATATGTCGTTTAAACAATGCAGTATATGTATCGTCCATGAAATATAATTTAATGTAGGTATTGAAAGCATTATCATCCAGTAGCCTCAATATATCTAAATATCTACATTCAGCATGCAGTAAATCTCGAATCAGTTGTAATGGTTTTAGATCTAAGTGCATATTAGTTCAATGTATTAGGGCTCTAAATACGTAAATATATACTAATTTCGCTTCTGACGGTTTTTCTGCAAAGCGTATCATACAGTTGCATAGCTGCTGTTCGAGATTACAGATATTAAGTTTTAACTTCTCATATCCTCACATCTGTGAACGAGCAGCATTAAAGCCAGCCGATTGCCGTTTCTGCAATCAGTTCTCGGCGGCAATCATTTTCCAATTTGACCATTAACAGCAATGGCGCTTGGATAAGGATGTTTGTATTTAAAAGGACTATCTCACTGATTGAGAATAGCCATAATGTTGAAGATTAAACCGTTTTAACTTTTTGTTTTAGAAACGATGATCTAAATTTGAATCACTTGTGCGTAAAAGGTGATACTTTAATGAACATGACCACGTTAACTAAGTCTTTCCTGTAGCAGATTGAATGGGTACCACCTTAATTGTCACAACACCATCGCAGATCATGAGATCATGATGTGGGGTATCTATATCATTATGAATTGGGCTTTGCGGTCGTGAAATTTTAACTAATTCTTTCCTGTCGAAGATTTAACGGGTACCACCTTCATTGCCAATCTCATCTCCTCCTACGTGAAAACTTAAAGTGAATTAAGAGCCTTAGATATAACGGTATAATAAGGTATAATCTGATTAATATTCGACTCGACCGATATTAATGTTTTTTAACTTTATTGTTGTTGACTGCAGCTGCTTATTGATACTTTTTCATTGCATGTGAACATGCTCACACATGTAAATGAAGTAAAAATAGCTATCGTAATTAACATGATACAACATGGAATGTATACAGAAAAGGAAGCGTTCGTCTTAATCTGTTAAATGAAGACTGTAAACACTTGTCCTGGGACTCAGTATACGCCAGCCATGTTTTAATATTGTATATACACTGAAAATGTTTTGATCTATAGAACAGTTGAACATTAAAATGAAATAGCAAGATTGTTTTTCTTAAATCGTCAGCGCTTGCCACAACACCATCGCAGATCATGAGATCATGATGTGGGGTGTCTATATCATTATGAATTGGGCTTTGCGGTCGTGAAATTTTAACTAAGTCTTTCCTGTCGAAGATTTAACGGGTACCACCTTCATTGCTAATCTCATCTCCTCCTACGTGAAAACTTAAAGTGAATTAAGAGCCTTAGATATAACGGTATAATAAGGTATAATCTGATTAATATTCGACTCGATATTACCAATATTAATGTTTTTTAACTTTATTGTTGTTGATTGCAGCTGCTTATTGATACATGTCCATCGTATGTGAACATGCTCAGACATGAAAATGAAGGTGTATTCAGTTATCTCCCTTTCATTGACTGCAAAAAATCCGATATAGTATGACCTCTTTATCATTAAGTTGTGGTGAATATGCATGATCGGTGTGAGGCAATTGATTGGTAATTTGTTTGTCGTTTAGTCATTATTCCCATGTTTCCATGGAGCTATGCTCTGGTCTGTTGAAGTCATAATTGTATCGAGCGAAAGATTTAAGAAACGATTGTGTTACCAATGTCTACCAATTTAATAGAAAACTTCTACCAATCATTATGGAATGCATATCATGTATCCATGAGCATTGACAATGTGCTGACCGCCTTAGAATGAATGAATCCTGTTGGAAATGGCTAAAACACCAATAAAACCATTCAACCAGTCCTTAATAGATATTGTATTATAGTAACGTTTTAATTAAAGTCTGAAGGTTCGCAAAACCAGAAAAACAGTGCCTGTTGAATTAGCTCAATATTTTGGAGGTTACCATTTGTACAAATGCTTATGTTGTAAATAGGATTATGTAAGCGTATGGCAGAAAGTTCACCTGACGTGAAAGATGATAGATATACACACTGAAAGAATGAAAGAGATGAACTTTATTTTAGTTGCATATCCTTATAAAGATTTAAATATCGTTTCCATGACAGCGTACTATTTGTAGCATTGTTGTTATTCAATGTTGTAGTTGAATGAATGCTTTGATGTTAAGCATTATTTTGTAGAAAATCTACATACTTAATTGCTCCTTGTCGTTCACAGGTCTTGTATGGGGGCAAATCTTTTCACAGTGGTTACCTCCCTCACTCTCACCATGTCATATTTGTGACAGGAATTTAGCCCATTTAACAAATACCATCTCCAAGGAAAGAAGACAACAACTTATAGAACCATGCAAAAAAATAATGTTCATGGACTCCTTTCATCACCATAGTGTTTGCATAACACGTGATAATCATCGTTATACTTTATAAACCTGACTTGGGCAACGGTCGAGGTAAATGTTTCAAAAGATGACTTTGACCATTGAGGAGAAGTTTGGTATAAGGAATGTTTGCAAGCGACATAGAAGAAGTTGATCGTTTATTGTCACAATCTTCATACGCCGGCTTGTTTGGACTTTTTTTAGACTTGTTTAAATAGACAGTTAAGACAGAAAACAATTACAAAGTATTTTAAACATAAAATGTCTTCTTAATTACGTTGTAAAAGAACAAAGTTACTTTTATTACTTCATGTGGGGAAATACCTAGTGAATCATGTTGTGCTGTGTCGATTATGCCAGTAGACTACCGAAACGATAAAATATTCGCTCAAAGGTACTGATTGTTTTCCTGACTAGACACATTTATTCAGTGCTATAAGACTGATCAAACATGTCGGCTTGAACTCTATTGAGATTGTTTGTTTTACCTCGGCTTAACCCCGAAGTACTCGTTACTAAACTGACCTACTTGCAATGGACACTGCCTCTACTTTCATGTACTGTACTCTTCATCCGGGTCCAAATGATTCCTACGTTGAGCAATCGCAACAAACACAAAACAATTCAATGTATAATTGGTCAGTATTTGGTTAAGTGGAGTTTCGATCATTTATGTTTCAGAGATCTTTCATCGTTAGACACAAAGCTGACTTTGCTATTCTGATAGCACAAATCTATTGAAAGGAGCATACACTTGTTTGCACAAGCCTATAAGGAATCAAATTGTATATCATTTACAAAGATACTCTTTCACAAATTTGTGTAAACAGCATCAGATATATTTAATACACGCCATAAAGGAAATAAGTATTTCTTGTTGAGGAGAAAAGGGGCGTTCCAAATATCAACGATATTGTGAGAAAATGAGAATATGCCTATCATGATCATAAGTATTTTTGTTACAATGCATCCAAAATAACATATTCATCAAAGACATCTTTCTCCTAATGCACTTAAGGAATGGATACTTCTACCATTTGTTGACTTGACATATTCATATTAGCTTACACTTAGCAATAAACATTTAATTAGACATGGGTATGTGATATTAGTTTTTACAACCTTTTTAGTTTATTTTTTATTTGATTTATATGTTTGTTCTGTACAGGGTTAATACATTTAAGGAATTAAATTACTTAAACAAGAAATCAAATTACTTTCTTTTATATGTAACAAGACCCAAACAATGCGTTCTAAAGTGTTCTCAATAGCCAAGTGGTTGAAGTATCTTATTTGAGATCAAGTGACCCCTTTACGTGTGGGTTCAAATCAGGGAACCAATGGATGATAATGGTATTATACTGGCGGTCTAATGGGATGCCGATGGTTCTTCACGCTTTGACCAGCCCTTGTTTCCAAGATGTAATATCCCTGCCAAATTAACTAACACATATTTTATCTGAGGGTAGTGTTGTAATCATTGACTTATGTTACTTTCATTTCTCACCACAAGTGGCGAATTGATGAATTTATTTCGAGTCGATGCGTCGATGGACCATTTGACCAGTCGACCAAATCCTGCAACATGCTAGTCGGGGGTGTTGTATTGATAGGAACTGTCGAGGGCCATGTCAATTTTGATTTGGTGTCGGATGTTCATCTCAACTTTAATTAGCTAATCCATTATTAATATTCATTTCGATGCGATAGCAAATGCAAGATCAGATCGTCAGTTCAAATGGTGAAAACACATATGTTGCTTCTTACGAAGCTTTTTTCTATTTTCCGTTTTCGTATTATCTAATGTAACAACAGCCAACTTGTGCTGGTCTTGGAAATAATGTAGGTTCCCATGTCGTCCGAAATAAAATTAAGTGACACAGGCGAGGATCGAATCTTGTAGGACCGTTCTCACCACTAGACTATTACAGATCTTGTTTGATTCCATCACTCAGTCGGTAGCGTTATTGAATTGGAATGCAGGCATCCTGAGAGTAAGACTATTCTCGGCCAGTGTTTCTTCCGATGTTAAATGACGTCATGTGTCATGCTTTATTCCCATCTCATTATCAATTTTGTTGTGTTAGAAATCGGTCAGCAACTTTAAATGATATTGTGTAATACTGGTGAGGAAATACTAGGAGTACGGATAAATGGGATCAACGCCTTGAAACAACTAAACTACTCACGAAACCTTCGTTTAGCCACACTCCAATCATTTAGTCAACCATGAACAAATGAAATCCTGTTATTCAACATTAACTGTGCATTTTATGATTTACTTTTTCACAAAATATGTCGTTTCCTTTGCCAATAGATCCTGTTTTTTAGGTATTTGAGAATGGTAGATATTTGGAGGAACGTTACATGAGCCGTATTTACCCATTTATTACAATATCTAGATAACGTTACGAACGTATGTGACGTGTAAAAGACACAGATTAATTGGTATCATAATAAAGGTAACGTCATTATCCCTGAGTCGACCACTTCGATCGAGACACGATCGGGTCGCACCACGGCATTGTCGATCAATTTACTTGGATCTGAAACTTATCGGATCTGTGTATCTATATGGGGTTATCCATCACGTCAACATTATTTCAGTTACATTGCGATGCCCGACTGCAAATGATGGAGGGAGACCCCATACTCAACTGTCCATAATGGTTTGTCAAGCCGGGAAGAACAATCGGCACTCCGTAAGTCAGTCGGGAGATTTTCAGTTTTACACATATCCAGCAGACGACTTTGGAAACTATTGGGGCTAAAGAGGGAATTGTGACAATCAATTCTCCTTTAGTTACAATGGTTTCTAGCTGAGATCAGAAATAAAGGCAAATACAGTCACATTTTCCTACACAGTATAGTCATTTAAAAAGTCAGGTTTTACAACGATTGTGGTCAGAGACATGACATAATGACATAACGGGCAACAAGGCATGTATTGTACAGAGGGAAATGCCGGGACTAACCAACAAATTTGCACGAGTATTAGGGCCCTTTTCATTAGCGATCTAAGGTGCGATTTTGCTTTTAAGTCAGAAAATCGCTCCTAATTAAATTAATTAAAACTTCCTTTTAAACTGTAACTCATAACTTTAACAGAGGTCTGGGGCTTTCCTAATTGCAAGATGACGTCACAAATGATGGACATTTTGATAAGATTTGAAATATCTAACTTTATCTAGAACAAGATATTACTTGTATACTAGATTTACACAATACAGATTATTACATTCGCACATGTACATTGTCTTTTTTTTTAACATTGAGACGTGCGACAATATAGAATCGTTCATCTCTAAACAAGTTGTAAATATGCGATGTGAGGGCCCAAAGAAATGTCAAGTCACGGTATACCGGCATTACGCATTTACGTTCGACCGGGTCAGTATTGGACAATCATCATGCAGTCAAATTTTTCTGATATATTTTGTTTTTATTGTTAAGCACTAATATAATAATTCAGTAAATGTAATGTCTTTCAATGACACATAATTCAAATAAAGGTTTGAATCATCTACAAGAACGGTTAGGATATTTAAACTTTCCTGTACAATGCGAAAGGATTTACGTGATGCCAGTCATTGGCATTCTATCTTAAGGATGGAAACCTTGATAAAAAATCACACGTCCTCCGTGTCGGGGGTTAGGCTCTGGGCCAACAACCCTGTCGTGTATTTTTTTTATAAATGTTACGGAAACAGCAACAAAGTCATTTCAGTAAATATAAGATACATTTTTGATTTCGTTACTTACTTATGATAGTGTTTCGCACTTGCGACTGCTTAGTGAAAAGCACATAGGATCTGTCGTAAAAGTGCCTTTATTCGCACTTAGCTTAGTGCACTTGAGATATTTCGCGAAACGTATCCCAGGCCATGTATCCAGGAAGCAATGGTTGACAGTATCAAACTTCCGTAACAATAGACGTAAAATTAATAAGTTTAAACTGACAGCCATATCCTATTTGATATTGTATTGTACATTAAGTTTAAATCCTTCAGAAAAAAATCAGAACATAAGTAACTGAGTAAATACTTTATTAAAGGATCAAGAGTACATATACAAAAAGAACCAAAACAAGTACAATATCATAACACCCTGCCATATGCGCCAATATGTCGATGTTTAATATATTTGATTAACTTGCAGCACCATCATACCTTGTATTTCCAGATAAACAATCGCACTGTCAGATCAAATCACATAAGCAGTAAATTAATCGACCCTTCAAATGACAGAGAGAGAGTACATGTATGTACGTGCATATAAGACATGAGGCGGGTGCGCAGGTTTATCTATTAACAAATCAGTAACCTTGTCAATTAACAAACCAATCAATCAATCAATCATTCAACCAATACACCCATCCATCAAATCAAGAAAACAAATAATACTTCGTATTTTGCTCTACAATCCATGTATAAGACGCATCATAACGATTATCAAGTCTCTTACATCATTATTTGGGTATCGAGACTAAACTCGTTATGAATCTTTTGTTCTCATCTCTTCTTTTTGGTTTCTGTATTGTATCAACCACATATCAATTATATTGTAATGCCTGGCTCAATGGTGGTGAAAGAATATGTCAAACTCGAGAAGAACCACAAACAATATGTTTGTCAGTCGAGATACATGTACTTCTTTCACCAAAATCCAATTTCACTGATAGGTTCTGGACTTCTGGGAAACTAAAAACGTCAAAATAGTCTAACAAAAAGGCTATTTAGCGCCATTCGAGAGCAAAAAAACAAGCACACAATGTTTGATATATTTAGATTACGGATGTATGTATGTTTTACAGGAAGAATTATTGATAGCCATAAATAAATAGAAATCACGAATAAGGTTGCATTTGCTTAGAGCCAGCCCTTTGATCATGTTTACTTTTTCTTGTAATGTTAAAGATCCAAGATGTGAAAATTCCTTATTTCAGCTAATTTGCTTCATCAGTGGAATCCAATACCTTGTATATAACCTCGCATAATGCATCAGTATGTATGTGTTTGCTTTTGATGGCTGTTATGAACTCTTTAACAGATCGAACACGGCTCAAAGCAAGTACATGTAGCAATAACAATGATTTCACGAATACATTTTGAGTTTGAAACTTGCAAAAAGGTCTACATCAAATATTAATACGGCGTAATCATATAACATTACGAATTGCAACATTGCGTACAAGAATGATTTACGGGGCTTGGAATGTTGGAGTCTCCATAACGGGTGATGTACATGTAAGTGATTAAGATTAGCCTAACATTTACAATTGAATATACCCAGAACTACATTTTAAAGCAGGACATTAGCCAAAAGGTCCGCATCATCATAGATTTTTTTTTCTCAAAGTCCCAGGTAGTGTTTATGATCAGAATTAATGAAGGCTGTGCCTTTATCTAAGGTTTCATTTTCCTGGGAACTTAAGGATTTTTAAAGACTGGTCTACCCCATGTACATGGACCAACATACATGTCGACATCTTTTGTATTGTGTATAACGTCCTTTTTAGTGATATTTCAGTTACGTGTATATCTCGGGTATTGGTCACAGAGTCTTGCTGCTTGTATCCCACCAGCTTCTACTTAACTTAGATTATTAAAATGTCTTGACCCACGTAGAGCTATATGTCTTTAAACGTGTTTTATAATCATAGTTTAGTACAAATATGTTACAAGGGAAAATGGAAATATAAAATATAAAACATATAACTTAAAGATGCTTAATCAGAGATGTATTGATATTTTGAAGTTAAAACCTCAATTCTTTAAAGCTCTTTTACAGTTGTTCTGTTGTATGATTCCAAAAAGTGTTGCAACGATTTTGAAATAAATTGATTAAAGACAGCATATACTGACGCTTCCTGAATTAGTTATAACTTCAATAGCTAACTTTAATTGTATATCATACAACCATAAACACAATGTATTGTTTCATCATTGTTTCATCAACATTTTTTTTTCCTTTTGAATTTTCTCATTTGTGAGCAAGTACCTTTAATCGACATTTAACATAAGTAAAACATTGTGTCAAAGCAGTTGTAGACAGAATGGGAATACACTGAACAATAGTTGATGAAATAGAAGCAGACCAACTGTTGCGTGAGAAAGCGACTGAACAAAATTTGGTGCGTATTTAAAGCACATATACAATGAGAAGATATTTGTATTAACATCCAAAAGCGTTGCAACGAAATTGAAACCAATTGCATACCGTCTATACATACTAGTTAATGCAAATCCTGAAAGGTTTTTAACCAACAATATTCGAACAGGAGAGACGGAATCACTATCTAAATGCCACAACATTGGTTAGTTAGAAAATGAATACATATCAACAATCAAAATACAATTATGTAGCTTTACAATAAAAAGCCTTTACGATAAGACAGTACATGAATATATAAATTAATATACTGTTTTTGGTAAAGTACCAAAGTTAAACAAACTGATTTAAACAATTGAAGTATACTCATCACCAAACGAAAACCAGTCTATAGTTTTATAATTAGATCTTTCAGTATGAGAATAAATCGTATGCAAAGTATATTACATCGTTTTGATAATTACTCTACTCTCTCTATTCAAGATCTATTTAAAACACCCTAAAGAAAGGACAATAAAGATATCTACATCAGCATTTCAGCAATCAATTGATATTTATTAAAAATTGAGCACCTATCTTTATTTAACCTTAAGGTAAGACCTGAGTAATGGAGAAAGGTAATAATAATATAATTCAAGATTCAACAAATAAATGCCGTTTAAAAGTCAAGTTTTTTATTATTATAACCTGTCTTGTATTGGAATTTTTATTTGCCAACCTCATTTATGTATTTTTGTTTCAATGTGAAAATTAAAGGGAGGTAATCAATATGAATTAAAGAACAAAATTATTGCTATTCATTTATAAATATAAATTCAAAATCAGACGAATTTTGAAAATTAGCTCGGTGAATGCCCTTGAAATAATAAATATTTTTCGAATATCATTTCAACTTATTCTTTAACCAAAGCAGTTGTCAGTTTTCCATTACCGAGGTCCTACCTTAAGTAGGTTAAGCTCATGTAACCTTTCTTTTTAAGGTTGGTCGGTGGGGAAATTTTACCCTATTACCCAAAGCATAGGTGTAGACAATACATTAGTAAACAGTGGACAGCTTCTGGATCTGACCACTGTCTTGATACGTAACCAATAAACTCTTTGTGCATGCATCAAACAATACTGATCTTGGTCCCTGAACTTTGGTTTGCATGGGTGTAACGGAGTTGTCGACACCGAGGACTACGATATCTGAGGATAGATGGTCTACTATGTACATGGTCCCGCGATCATCAACACAGACACCCCATGTGTATCCCATGTTTGGATACGTGTACCGGGTAACGAGATTACCGGACATATCTATCACAACAAGACCATTGTGTCGATCAGCCACGGCGATATGCCCGTGTTTAGGTAATACACAAAGGTGTCGAGGTCCTCCGGTGTGGTTCGTAGAAATGGTTTGTAGACATTTACCTTGTAGGTCGTACACGGTCAGTTTGGCATCCAGGCCGTGACCGACATACAGACGCCTATCAGAGTACGCGATGCCGTGACACCTACAATCTACTTTAAATGAGTTTCTGACACTCATCGTCTTCCCGACAGATACAACCTGGACTAGATGGCCTTTTGGTACAGTGACGGCTACTTCATGTCCTTCCAGGGAACAAACACCCCAGGGATAATCAGACAGAGATAAGAAATCAGATACTCGGTAGGTGTCAGAGTCGTATTGTAACGATTTTAGCTTATTGTTGTGCCAGTCTATGATGATAATGGTACCATCTGATAGGGAACAGAGGTCGATAATGTCATATACTAACTTGTCAGATTTTATCTTGACATTGATACTCTCTGTCTGTTCTCCTATTGTAGGTTGTTTATAGTGTCCTGTGTACAGACGGCCGAATACTGTTTCAGAGGACAATACATCCTGAACATCATTCCCAGCCTCAAAGGTAATTGTAAACAAACCATTTCTATTGACTTTACATGCCTTCATACTCACATCGACTTCCTTCATCAATGCTACGGCTTGTTTTAAATCAACAAAAGTTTGTGATGTATTAACACAGACGGATGTGTGGAGCCGTTTATCTATGGATTCTAATGACTCAATTGATTCATTACAAGCCTTATCATCTCCATTGAGCTTATTGGCAAACTCTTCATATCTGCCAATGACATCTTTCCCTAATGTATTTCCTAAAGTTCTGACAAATTCGACTATTGTTTCCGTCCTTGCATTAATCTCAGCCAGGCTTTCTTCTTTTTCGTTCGTCAGTCGAGCCTTGTGGTCAAGTCGATCTTGCTTCAAGTTAGATAAATCACGAATGTGTTCGGACAGACTCTGCTTGACGTTTCGGATAGATTTGTCCGAAACCATGGAACCAGCAATATCGGGAATGTAGGACACATCCTTACAGGATCTAAAATACACGTAAATTGTTTTGATAACATAAGTATGTTACGATTAAGAGTATAATGCATGCTGTTGTAAAGCAATAAGGAAGTATATATCGTGATAATTATATTGATGAGACCAGTCATAATTGTGACTGTATTAAAGAGAATTAATATCACATCAACAATAATTTAGTTATATTGTGACGCCTGTCTCACCATGTAAGGAGGAGAATAGATAAGTTTTATGACCATGAGGGTTGACCAACTTTGTTAATCCTTAAACTGTCTGTTTGTCAGCTCTGAATCTACAGATAATGAAAATTAAATCCACATATACAATACATTGAACACAAAGAGAGTGGCTTGGTGAACTACAACAGTTATAGTTAATAGTAACAATAATGATAACAAAAGTAATCATAACAACACTAATAATGACAATGATGACAATGATGATGATGATGATGATGATGATGATGATGATGATGATGATGATGATGATGATGATGATGATGATGATGATGATGATGATGATGATGATGATGATGATGATGATGATGAAGAAGAAGAAGAAGAAGAAGAAGAAGAAGAAGAAGAAGAAGAAGAAGAAGAAGAAGAAGGAGAAGGAGAAGGAGAAGAAGGAGAGGGAGAGGGAGAAGGAGGAGGAGGAGGAGGAGGAGGAGGAGGAGGAGGAGGAGGAGGAGGAGGAGGAGGAGAAGAAAGAAGAGAAGAAGAAGAAGAAGAAGAAGAAGAAGAAGAAGAAGAAGAAGAAGATGAAGAAGAAGAAGAAGAAGAAAAAGAAGAAGAAGAAGAAGAAGAAGAAGAAGAAGAAGAAGAAGAAGAAGAAGAAGAAGAAGAAGAAGAAGAAGAAGAAGAAGAAGAAGAAGAAGAAGAAGAAGAAGAAGAAGAAGAAGAAGAAGAAGAAGAAGAAGAAGG
>OX401411.1:34505508-34563008 GCA_947846245.1 Cerastoderma edule
TCCCAGCCACATACATAATATATTAAACATACCCCTCCCCAGCTACATACATGATATATTAAACTTACTCGTCCCTCAGCTACATACATGATATATTAAACTTACCCCTCCCCCAGCTACATACATGATATATCAAACTTACACCTTCCCCAGCTACATACATAGTATACTAAACTAACTCATCCCTTAGCTACATACATATACTAAACTAAACATAACCTTTCTTGGAACCGTATCTCCGTCCTTTTACTGTAAAGCTGTAATATGGCCGCCCAGTTTTTCAACTGAGGATGAAGCTTTTGCAGTATGGCCTGTGCGGCTTGCTGCTTCCCTACTATCAACAACTTCTCAGTTTTATTACTGCCTGCTTTGGATTTACTAGTTCTAGACTATAGCTCTGAAATGTCATGCAAAAAGATGTTCACACGATCCCTGCAGTCCTGCTATGGCTAAAACCCAGAACCCAAGGGTTACATGTCAACCGCCTTAACTGCTTAAACCATTACCAAACAATAACGGCATTTGATCACTTTTCGCAGACATCTTAAGAAAACGTTGTGGGAAAAGGAGAAATTGCTCCGTTTGGATTATGAGACACTTTTCACTGATTAAACCAGGTACATCCCAACCTGTATCACTATGCCAGACACCAAGCAGGTATGGGTCGGTAACCATTAGATTTTACTAGCTCGCGGTTCACGAGCTTCCAGACAAATCCTTGCGTACGCAAAAACTTACGACAATTTCTTGAGTATGCAGTTAAGTGAAACGGACCCCCGGCCTTTTCGGAACACATCCCACGAAAAACGTTCTCCGGACAATAGCCTCACATTAGACTCGATCCTTCGAGGCGAACTCCTTAAATATTAGGCAACGGTGACGGGTACTTTGTACGCATTGTCCTTAGAACGTAGAAAATCTAAGGTCTCAATTGAGCGTCTCGGATCAATTTCACAGTTTGTACCAAAAGTTGTATGTTTATTTCCTTATCCGAAACACACTTCCATAACCGGAAGGAACATATGGAAATAAAGGTTTTCCGGGGGAGCGTGCCCCCAGACCTCTAGCCGTGCGTACACTATCTAAATGGCTTCGATACGCCCCTGTCTTGCTCCAAATAGTTTGTTATTTCACAATTTGTTTTCATTCTCGTCCGTGTATGTGTTTCCACCAGTTGTGTACTAATCGTAACTTCTCGGCTATTTCCGTATCTTAGAGGATACATACGTGTTTTCATTGGATAAACACATAAAGTTTTGGTTACGCAAGAGAGAATAGTATTCAAATAGTCTCGGGCCAGGACCAATACTTATAAAAACGTAGCCTGGAGTCCTGCAGGCTACCGTTTTACTTTATGACTTACGCGAAAAAAAAGGTGCGTAAGTCGAAAATGATAAACATGGATACCATCTTTAATGAAAACACACTATTGTCAAGTGAGTCAGAGAGACGATTCCAATAATGTGTTACTTTGACATATTGCTTTGTTAAATATTGAAAGAAATAAAAAGGAATCTCGGTTTGAACTTACGCAAACGTTTAGTAAAATGGTACCCTGACTCATGCTCATACTACGCACACTAACGGGACAATAACGGGACCGTAATCTTCAAGAACTTTTATAGAAGATTACTTGCCTTTGCATAGGCTTCAGTGGCTAAGGCATTCGGAACACCTCAACCATTTATTTGATATAATTAATACGATTGAGAACATATGAAACACGGATGTATTGATATGATACTCTTCAATGAAATTAGTAAAGAGACGAAATTCAATTGTGATATATAAGCAATTTGTGCGTATTTATATTTAGCTCCTGGGTGTAATGTTGTAATCAAGTGTGTTATCCGGCGGAAAACAGCAGAATTTCCCCATGATTTCTGGTGTATTCATGAAATAACTACCTACTAGGTATATGTACCGTTCGGGCGGGCAGGCAGGCAGGCGGGCAATACCAACTGTAAGCCTGAATGTCCATAAACATTTGTTTAAATGGGACGCTCAACCTTGGTATTTGTAAAGGGTCAGTTATCTTACAGGTTATCAGTCGTTCATGTACACTGTTTACGATATGAATATTATTTTGCCTGTTGAGATTCAATGCCTTCACAGCAGACGATATACAAATTACAAAAAGAGAAAAAAGAAAGAGGGACTAAAACAGGAAGAGATAGAGAGAAAGACAGAGAGAGAGACATAGAGACATAGAGACATAGAGACATAGAGAAATAGAGACATAGAGAAATAGAGACATAGAGAAATAGAGACAGACAGACAGACAGACAGACAGACAGACAGACAGACAGACAGACAGACAGACAGACAGACAGACAGACGAACAGACAGACAGACAGACAGACAGACAGACAGACAGACAGACAGACAGACAGACAGACAGACAGACAGACAGACAGACAGACAGACATACAGACAGACAGACATACAGACATACAGACAGACAGACATACAGACAGACAGACAGACAGACAGACAGACAGACAGACAGACAGACAGACAGACAGACAGACAGACAGACAGACAGACAGACAGACAGACAGACAGACAGACAGACAGACAGACAGACAGACAGACAGACAGACAGACAGACAGACAGACAGACAGACAGACAGACAGACAGACAGACAGACAGACAGACAGACAGACAGACAGACAGACGGACAGACAGACAGACAGACACAGACAGACAGACAGACAGACAGACAGACAGACAGACAGACAGACAGACAGACAGACAGACAGACAGACAGATAGACAGACAGACAGACAGACAGACAGACAGACAGACAGACAGACAGACGACAGACAGACAGACAGACAGACAGACAGACAGACAGACAGACAGACAGACAGACAGACAGACAGACAGACAGACAGACAGACAGACAGACAGACAGACAGACAGACAGACAGACAGACAGACAGACAGACAGACAGACAGACAGACAGACAGACAGACAGACAGACAGACAGATAGACAGACAGACAGACAGACAGACAGACAGACAGACAGAACTGAGTAGAGACAGGGAAGAGAATATTTTATTTCATTATGAATGGTGCACAACATTTTAACTAATGCATTCATGTCGAACGTTGAATGGGCCTGGCTTTGTCCATCCTTTTTATCCTTCTACATGTTAATTTCAATTGAATTAAGTGTCTTTGATTTTGATAGGTAATAAGCAGATCAATCGAATGGTTAGTGTTTGTAATTATATCCAACTGATTATTTCTTCTAGAACGTAATGGAAAGTAAGGGTGTTTTCATGTAACCATCTTTTATTTATCTATAACTCCTTTCACAAATAATGCTAAAATTTCCGGCACTTGAAGCCGACGACTTCATAGACCATTATGACAAAAAGTGGAAATTGCTTGTGACAATCCGTTTGTCACAACAGATTCTACATAATATCACAAATATAGATACGATGGCATTATTGATAGTTGTCCTATAAAGGTGAAGATTTGTAGACAATAAAAGTAAAAATAGATATTACGAATAACCAACGAATATTTTGGGACAAAGGGTCCTCGACGTGGCATTACGACGCGATGCAACATGAATTGCATACATAAGAGGAAATTGTCCTCTCGATTTGTCAAGTGAGGACTATGAAAACGTGACCTTGGACTCAGTATACAGAAAACGTTTCTAAATTACTGTACATATTGTACATAACCTTCAGATGCATAGAACAGAGGTACATTATTATGTTATGTACATAAACTTGAAAACGTTTAGATGTATATAATAATTTCCCACTAAAACGTTTAGATGTATACGACTGTTGTACACTATTATGTTAACTGCACCTCTGTACACATCCACTACATGTATATTCCTTATTTATTGTACATAAACGTGACTTTCCGACGTTTTGATGCATAGGACAGTTGTACATTATGATGTAATCAGGTTTTCAGTGCATACATGACAGAGGATGTTTATGGTTGAAAACTTATGCTGCTCTATTTATCGCGTTGTGTACCAGGACGTACATGGGTATTGTTACACATCAGTTTGATGGTTTTATCAGGTATCTTCATCACCTCAACACTATCTAAGACAAACTATACCGGCCTTATCAAAGGCGATGAGTTATACACAAGACTCGAGGAGAACCATTTACTTTATGTACGTCAGTCAGGATACTACCTTATAACATTAAGCGTGTTCTGAGTGACAGAATGTTTATGGTGATGACATAGTAACCTTGGTGTCTTGGGTTTTAGCCTGACTGGCATATGTTTATATGGTTATATGAGTTCGTGATAGGCAACATTCTGTTGATTATCTCTGAATGGTCTGATTTAGAATGTTTATAAAGAAGTCTTTTGTTTTTTCAGTGTGTTTGTACATGAACGCAACTGACCAATGCTACCGACATTTGATTCTGCTGCCACTTTTACCTACGTTGAAAGCATACTGACTCGCCTCTTTTATTTTGCTATTTTATGGACCATTGGAAAGGGTTTGGGTTTAAAGATGGAAAAAGATATCGAGGACGATAATAGTCTGTGGGATATTTTAGAAGAGCGTTTGGGGATCAATTTAAAGTCGATAACACTGACACTGAACCTTAACACCAGAAATGTGTTCAAATGCATTTTGGCGTGATGATCAAATGATGGTTAAAATTCTTAGGTATGGTGTAATGTTTAAGTCCCAGGCGCGTACACATTGCAATGTGTATATGAAATCAAGGAACAAATCTCAGTCGATCGATACAATCGAAGTGTGAAATCTGCTTTATATAGTCTGATACCGTGTATATTGGTCACTTACTTCGGTTATGTGTTCGTGACTTTAAGCTTCGAGCTACACTTGGTCCTTTTAGTCTAATGTGCGCTTTGTAACATTTGTTTAAAACAAAACAAAAACTTCAAGTAGGTTTTCAGCGTCTTTTGAATCTCTTTTATGGTCAAAATTTGCAACGTATAGTCGGAGAGTCAATGATTGCAATGGCTTCTATCGGTCTATTCTTTTAGGAAATTGGAAAAAGAAATGCAGACTTCATCAACCGATAGACATGTATGTATAATCGTTAAACTGCATTTTCAATACACATACACTATAACATATTGCTGAATGGAAAAGTTATGCTACTATCATTTGAGTTGACATCTTATTGGCGAGATTCAAGGAATTGAATTCAAATTCATTTCGATTTTATATATGTGTTCTTACCGGCAATCTTCATAATGGCCGTGTGCTGTGTACGTTCATAAGGGTAGTTTCGCAGAGGCGGTTAGATGAGACTCATAACTTAGGTTCAAATGAGGCACTATGAGTAAGAAAGCCTCTTGCAAACTCTTTTTACTAGAACACTTAGGATATTGTTTTGGTGAAGGGTAAGATCACAAACTTGTTATCAGCTTTACAGGTGTTCTTTGGACGGTAAATACTTTTCTTCCTGTTAAGAGTTAATAGCTTTAACTGCACAGCAGACGAGATTTCATAAAAGAACGTGGATTATACGGTGGGAAAGAGCAATTTGTTATTGTGTTGCACCATTTTGTTTGTTCTTCATCGCATCAACAACATTTCAGTTATATTGTGATAACCGGCTCAAAAATGATGAAATTGAAGGTTATATATAAAACCCAAGAATAACCCTCGGGGTTATGCTTGTCAGTTTACATACTACCTAGTATTGTAATTTAGATACAGAGATAGACAGACACACACACATAAAGACAGAAAATGTGAATATGCATATCATGATCATAAATAGTTTTTTTACAATGCATCCAGAATAACATATTAGTCAAAGACATCTTTCTCCGAATGCACTTAAGGAATGGGTACTTCTATCATTATTTGACTAAACATACTCTGATAAGCTTACACTTAGGAATACACATTAGACGTGAGTATGTGATATTAGTTTTTACAACCTTTTCAGTTTATTTTTTCTTTGATTTATATGTTTGTTCTGTACAGGGTTAATACATTTTAGGAATTAAATTACTTAAACAAGAAATCTAATATACTTTCTTTTATATGTAACAGGACCCAAACAATGCGTTCTAAAGTGTTCTCAATAGCCAAGTGGTTAAAGTATCTTATTTGAGATCAAGTGATCCCTTTATGTGTGGTTTCAAATCAGGGAAGCAATGGATGTTAATGGTAGTTTACTGGCAGTCTAATGAAATGCCGACGGTTCTTCACGCTTTGACCAGCCCTTGTTTCCAAGATGTAATATCCCTGCCAAAGAAACTAACGCATATTTTATCTGAGGGTAGTGTTGTAATCATTGACTTATGTTACTTTCATTTCTCACCACAAGTGGCGAATCGATGAATTTATTTTGAGTCGATGTGTCGATGGACCAATTGACCAGTCGACCAAATCCTGCAACATGCTAGTCGGGGGTGTTATATTGATAGGAACTGTCGAGGGCCATGCCAATTTTGATTTGGTGTCGGATGTTTATCTCAACTTTTATTAGCTAATCCATTATTAATATTCATTTCGAGGCGATAGCAAATGCAAGATCAGATCGTCAGTTCAAATGGTACAAACACATAAGTTGCTTCTTACCAAGCTTTTTTCTATTTTCCGTTTTCGTATTATCTAATGTAACAATAGACAACTTGTGCTGGTCTTGGAAATAATGCAGGTTCCCATGTCGTCGGAAATAAAATTAAGTGCCACAGGCGAGGATCGAATCTTGGAGGACCGTTCTCCCCACTAGACTATTACAGATCTTGTTTGATTCCATCACTCAGTCGGTAGCGTTATTGATTTGGAATGCAGGCATCCTCAGAGTAAGACTATTTCTAGGCCAGTGTTTCTTCCGATGTTTAATGACGTCATGTGTCATGCTTTATTCCCATCTCGCCACTTATCAATTTTGTTGTGTTAGAAATCGGTCAGCAACTTGAAATGATATTGTGTAATACTGGTGAGGAAATACTAGGAGTACGGATAAATGGGCTCAACGCCTTGAAACAACTAAACTACTCACGAAACCTTCGTTTAGCCACACTCCAATAATTTAGTCATCCATGAACAAATGAAATCCTGTTATTTAACATTAACTGTGCATTTTATGAATTACTTTTTTCACAAAATATGTCATTTTCTTTGCCAATAGATCCTGTTTTTTATTTGGAAGAACGTTACATGAGCCGTATTTACCCATTTATTACAATATCTAGAAAACGTTACGAACGTATGTGACGTATAATAGACTCAGATTCATTGGTATCATAAAAAAGGTAACGTCATTATCTCTGAATTGACCTTTTCAATCGAGAGACGATCGGCTCGCATCACGGAATTTTCTATCAATTTACTTGGATCTGAAACTTATCGGATCTGTGTATCTATATGGGGTTATTTATCGTGTCAACATCACTTCAGTTGAATTGCAATGCCCGACTGTAAATGATTGACGAAGAGCCACAAACTCAACTGCCCGAAAGGGCTTGTCAAGCCGGGTAGAACCATCGGCATTCCGTTAGTCAGTCGGGAGATTGTCTTTCATGAAAATTCACCTGAATTTGAAACCACGCGAGATAGAGGTTGTGTAATTTCAAGTTCCTTTACCACTGGGCACCAGACGCCAATAACCTAATACGAACACATGATTCGTCCTCGTCCGAAATTGCAGCCGACACCACAGAAAGGCTTTTCATATTTCTCAATTTGTTTAGCCCCTTATTCAAAGAAAACTCCCCCGTTTTACACATATCCAGCAGACGACTTTAGAAACTATTGGGGCTAAAGAGGGAATTGTGACAATCAATTCCCCTTTAGTTACAATGGTTTCTAGCTGAGATCAGAAATAAAGGCAAATACAGACATATTTTCCTACACAGTATAGTCATTTAAAAAGTCAGGTTTTACAACGATTGTGGTCAGAGACGGGACTTAATGACATAACGGGCAACAAGCGATGTATTGTACAGAGGGAAATGCCGGCACTAACCAACACATTTGCACGAGTACTAGGGCCCTTTTCATTTGCGATCTAAGGTACGATTTTGCTTTTAAGTCAGAAAATCGCTCCTAATTAAATTAATTAAAACTTCCTCTTAAACGGTAACTCATAACTTTAACAGAGGTCTGGGGCTTTCCTAATTGCAAGATGACGTCACAAATGGTGGACATTTGATAAGATTTGAAATATCTATAATCGTTCACCTCTAAACAAGTTGTAAATATGCGAGGTGAGGGCCCAAAGAAATGTCAAGTCACGGTATACCGGCATCACGCATTTACGTTCGGCCAGGTCAGTATTGGACAATCATCATGCAGTCAAATTTTTCTGAAATATTTTGTTTTTATTGTTAAGCACTAATATAATAATTCAGTAATTGCAATGTCTTTCAATGACACATAATTCAAATAAAGGTTTGAATCATCTACAAGGACAGTTAGGATATTTAAATATTCCTGTACAATGCGAAAGGATTTACGTGATGCCAGTCATTGGCATTCTATCTTAAGGATGGAAACCTTGATAAAAAATCACAGGTCCTCCGTGTCGGGGGTTTGGCTCTGGGCCAACAACCCTGTCGTGTATTTTTTTTTTTTTTATAAATGTTACGGAAACAGCGACAAAGTCATTTCAGTAAATATAAGATACATTTTTGATTTCTTTACTTACTTATGATAGTGTTTCGCACTTGCGACTGCTTAGCGAAAAGCACATAGGACCTGTCGTAAAAGTGACTTTATTCGAACTTACCTTAGTGCACTTGAGATATTTCGTGAAACGTATCCCTGGCCATGTATCCAGGAAGCAATGGTTGACAGCATCAAACTTCCGTAACAATAGACGTAAAATTAATAAGTTTAAACTGACAGCCATATCCTATTTGATATTGTATTGTACACAAAGTTTAAATCCTTCAGAAAAAAATCAGAACATAAGTAACTGAGTAAATACTTTATCAAAGGATCAAGAGTACATATACAAAAAGAACCAAAACAAGTACAATATCATAACACCCTGTCATGTGCGCCAATATGTCGATGTTTAATATATTTGATTAACTTGCAGCACCATCATACCTTGTATTTCCAGATAAACAATCGCACTGCAAGATCAAATCACATAAGCAGTAAATTAATCGACCCTACAAATGACAGAGAGAGAGTACATGCATATAAGACATGAGGCGGGTGCGCAGGTTTATCTATTAACAAATCAGTAACCTTGTCAATTAACAAACCAACCAATCAATCAATCATTCAACCAATACACCCATCCATCAAATCAAGAAAACAAATAATACTTCGTATTTTGCTCTACAATCCATGTATAAGACGCATCATAACGATTATCAAGTTTCTTATATCATTATTTGGGTATCGAGACTAAACTGATTATGAATCTTTTGTTCTCTTCTCTTCTTTTTGGTTTCTGTATTGTATCAATCACATATCAATTATATTGTAATGCCTGGCTCAATGGTGGTGAAAGAATATGTCAAACTCGAGAAGAACCACAAACAATATGTTTGTCAGTCGAGATACATGTACTTCTTTCACCAAAATCCAATTTTACTGATAGGTTCTGGACTTCTGGGAAACTAAAAACGTCAAAATAGTCTAACAAAAAGGCTATTTAGCGCCATTCGAGAGCAAAAAAATAAGCACACAATGTTTGATTTATTTAGATTACAGATGTATGTATGTTTTACAGGCAGAATTATTGATAGCCAAAAATAAATAAAAATCATAAATAAGGTTGCATTTGCTTAGAGCCAGCCCTTTGATAATGTTTACTTTTTCTTGTAATGTTAAAGATCCAAGATGTGAAGATTCCTTATTTCAGCTAATTTGCTTCATCAGTGGAATCCAATACCTTGCATATAACGTCACATAATGCATCAGTACGTATGTGTTTGCTTTTGATGGCTGTTATGAACTCTTTAGCAGATCGAACACGGCTCAAAGCAAGTACATGTAGCAATAACAATTATTTCACGAATACATTTTGAGTTTGAAACTTGCCAAAAGGTCTACATCAAACATTAATACAGTGTAATTTCATAACATTACGAATTGCATCATTACGTACAATAATGATTTAAGGAGTAAAATTTACTCGAAACTCCATAAAGGGTGATGTACATGTAAGTGATTAAGATTAGCCTAACATTAACAATTGAATATACCCAGAACTACATTTAAAAGCGGGACATTAGCCAAAAGGTCCGCATCATCATGCATTGTTTTGTTTTCTCAAAGTCCCAGGTAGTGTTTATGCTCAGAATTAATGAAGGATGTGCCTTAATCTAAGGTTTCATTTTCCCCATGTACATGGACCAACATACATGTCGACATCTTTTGTATTGTGTATAACGCCCTTTTTAGTGATATTTCAGTTATCTGTATATCTCAGGTATTGGTCACAGAGTCTTGCTGCTTGGATCCCACCAGCTTCTACTTAACTTAGATTATTAAAATGTCTTGACCCACGTAGAGCTATATGTCTTTAAACGTGTTTTATAATCATAGTTTAGTACAAATATGTTACAAGGGAAAATGGAAATATAAAATATAAAACATATAACTTAAAGATGCTTAATCAGAGATATATTAATATTTTGAAGTTAAAACCTCATTTCTTTAAAGCTCTTTTACAGTTGCTCTGTTGTATGATTCTAAAAAGTGTTGCAACGATTTTGAAATAAATTGATTAAAGACAGCATATACTGACGCTTCCTGAATTAGTTATAACTTCAATAGCTAACTTTAATTGTATACCATACAACAATAAACACAATGTATTGTTTCATCATTGTTTCATCAACTTTTTTTTCCTTTGAAATATTTTTATTTGTGAGTAAGCACCTTTAATCGACATTTAACATAAGTAAAACATTGTGTCAAAGCAGTTGTAGTCAGATTGGGAATAAACTGAAAATAGTTGATGAAACAGAAGCAGACCAACTATTGCGTGAGAAAAGCGACTGAACAAGAATTGGTTCGCATTTAATTATTTAGAGCACATATACATCGAGTAAATATGTATTAAGATCCAAAAGCGTTGAGACGGTTTTGAAACCAATCACATACCGTCTTAGATATACTTATACAAATGGATACATTTTGAATCGATTTTGCGTTCAGTAGCTATTTTTCATTTGATATATTTCGGCAATTTCAACGACTTTTATTCTCACTCTTAAATAGTCTAATGTTTGGAAAAACACCATTAGGCAAAGCCTGATAGGTTTTTAAACGACACTATTCTAAGTACAATAGGGGGACTCTCTTTTTATATTCCATAACATGGTATGTCAACAACTGTTAATTAAAGGATAAATACTGTAACATGTATCGGGTCCCTCTCGGAGTAAAGCCACCGTGAGTCACCCATCTAGGTACTAACCACTTAGTACGTTGCTTAACTTCGAGAGAAAGGCAACCATCTTACCGAATCACCCATGAAAGCCGGCTTCCACAGCGATACCGTAGAAGTAGTATTTATACATAAACACTATAATTGTTACAATATCAACAATCAAAATACAATTGTGTAACTTAACAATAATAAAAAGTCTTAATAATAAGACAGTGCATGAATATATAAGTATATATATTAATTTTTGATAAAGTACAAAAAAGAAGAATCAATCGATTTAAACAATTGAAATATACAAATCACCGAACAAAAGGTAGTTTATAGTTTTATAATTAGATCTTTTATCATGATTACAGATATTAGACTACATAATTTGGTTATTTGGAATAAGGAGACACATCTTCGCAAGCTATCTGGGTGTGTGCACGTCCGAACTGATGCGGAAAATAACACTTGAAAAGCTTTATTTCAAGGCTGATATTGAGGGCGACTTAATCGAATTAAAATCACGTTTTGTCGTCTATCACTTATGTCTAACGACATGTTTTTATTTCCTCAACCCTTCGGAAGCCTTCCGAAAAAAATCGTCTGCCAAGTATATTTCATTGTTTTGATAATTTCTCTACCTTCTCTATTCATGAACTATCTAAAACACCCCTTAAAATGATCAACAAAGAAAAATATATATTTACATCCGTACGGATTGTTTTCTTTTAGTAAGTGGCATAGGACTTCAGAGAGCATTGTAACAAAAGAAGCAACTGGTTAGAAAGAAATGTCTCTCAAATTGCATCACGGACTTTTTGACAATTATACCAAGGTTTCATAGTGATCAATTTTAAATACGTTTTAAAAGACATTTTATAAAATGTTTAATTATTCATGGAATGTAATTTAATTTCAGCAATCAAATGATATTTATTGAAATTTGACCGCCTATCTATATTTAACCTTCAGTAGCTTAAGCTTATGTAACTTTTCTTTTTTAAGGTTGGTCGGTGGGAAAGGATCCTGTCAATATTGCCCTATAACCCATGTCATAGATGAAGAAAATACATTAATTAGAAGTGGAGAATTTCTGGATCTGATCACTGTCTTCATACGCAACCAATAAACTGTTGGTGCATGCATTACATACAACTGATCGTGGACATTTCCCTATTTTGGTAGGCACGGTTGTAACGGACTTGTCGACACCGCGGACTACGATATCTCGGGAATCATAGTCTGCCATATACATGGTCCCACGGTCATCAACACAGACACCACATGTGCATTTCATGTTTAGATACGTGTACCGAGTAACGAGATTACCGGACATGTCTATCACAACAACACCATTGCATCTATCAGCCACGGCGATATGCCCGTGTCTAGGTAATACACAAAGATGTTGAGGTTCTTTGAATAATGACGACCCGGTGTGGTCCTTAGAAATGGTTTGTAGACATTTACCTTGTAGGTCGTACACGGTCAGTTTGGCTTTATATGCGTGACCGACGTACAGACGCCTATCAGAGTACGCGATGCCGCAACACTCATAATCTACGTTAATTGAGTTTTTGACACTCATCGTCTTCTCAACAGATACAACCTGGACTAGACGGTGATCTGGTAGAGTGACTGCCCCTTTATGTCCTTCCAGGGAACAAACACCCCAGGGAGAATCAGACAGAGATAAGGAATCAGATACTTGGTAGGTCTCAGAGTCGTATTGTAACGATTTTAGCTTAAATTAAATTAATGTACAGTTTTGGGTACAGTACTAAAGTTAAACAAACTGATTTAAACAATTGAAGTATACCCATCACCAAACGAAAACCAGTCTATAGTTTTATAATTAGATCTTTCAGTATGATAACAGTTATCAGACTACATAATTTGGTTATTTAAAAAAACGTGACAGATTTTCGTAAACTATATTAGTATGTGCACGTCCGAACAGATGCGGAAAATAACACTTGAATACATTTATTTCAAGGCTGATATTGAGAGCGACTCGAACGAGTTAAGATCACGCTTTGTTGTCTATCAATAATATCTAAAGACATGTTTTCATTTTCTCAACCCTTCGGAAGTCTTCCGAGAATAAATCGTATGCAAAGTATATTACATCGTTTTGATAATTACTCTACTCTCTCTATTCAAGATCTATTTAAAACACCCTAAAGAAAGGACAATAAAGATATCTACATCCGCATTTCAGCAATCAATTGATATTTATTAAAAATTGAGCACCTATCTTTATTTAACCTTAAGGTAAGACCTGGGTAATGGAGAAAGGTAATAATAATATAATTCAAGATTTAACAGAACAAATGCCGTTTAAAAGTCAAGTTTTTTATTATTATAACCTGTCTTGTATTGGAATTTTTATTTGCCAACCTCATTCATGTATTTTTGTTTCAATGTGAAAATTAAAGGGAGGTAATCAATATGAATTAAAGAACAAAATTATTGCTATTCATTTATAAATATAAATTCAAAATCAGACGAATTTTGAGAATTAGCTCGGTGAATGCCCTTGAAATAATAAATATTTTTCGAATTTCATTTCAACTTATTCTTTAACCAAAGCAGTTGTCAGTTTTCCATTACCGAGGTCCTACCTTACGTAGGTTAAGCTCATGTAACTTTTCTTTTTAAGGTTGATTGATGGGAAAAGTTTTCTCTATTACCCATTACATAGGTGTAGACAATACGTTAATAAACAATGGACAGCTTCTGGATCTGATCACTATCTGCATACGTAACCAATAAACTGTTTGTGCATGCATCAAACGATACTGATAGTGGTTTCTTAACTTTGGTTTGCATGGGTGTAACGGACTTGTCGACACCGAGGACTACGATATCTGAGGATAGTTGGTCTACTATGTACATGGTCCCGCGATCATCAACACAGACACCGCATGTGAGTTTCATGTTTGGATACGTGTACCGGGTAACGAGATTACCGGACATATCTATCACAACAACACCATTGTGTACATCAGCCACGGCGATATGCCCGTGTTTAGGTAATACACAAAGGCGTCGAGGATGTACGAATAATGAGGCCCCGGTGTGGTCCGTAGAAATGGTTTGTAGACAATTACCTTGTAGATCGTACACGGTCAGTTTGGCATCAAAAAGGTGACCGACATACAGACGCCTATCAGAGTACGCGATGCCGAAACACTTACAATCTACTTTAAATGAGTTTCTGACACGCATCGTCTTCCCAACAGACACAAAATGGACTAGACGGTCAAGTGAAACAGTGACGGCAACTTCATGTCCATCCAGAGAACAAATACCCCAGGGAGAACCAGACAGAGATAAGGAATCAGATACTTGGTAGGTGTCAGAGTCGTATTGTAACGATTTTAGCTTTTTGTTGTACCAGTCTGTGATGATAATGGTACCATCAGGTAAGGAACAGAGGCTGTTTATGTTACATACTGACTTATCAGACTTTATCTTGACATTGATACTCTCTGGCTGTTCTCCTATTGTAGGTGTTGTATGTCCAGTGTACAGACGGCCAAATACTGTCTCAGAGGACAATACATCCTGAACATCATTCCCAGCCTCAAAGGTTATTGTAAACAAACCATTTCTATTGGTTTTACATGCCTTCATACTCACTTCGACTTCCTTCATCAAAGCCTCGGCTCGTTTTAAATCAACAAACGTCTGTGATGTATTAACACAGACGGATGTGTGGAGCCGTTTATCTATGGATTCTAATGACTCAATTGATTCATTACAAGCCTTATCATCTCCATTGAGCTTATTGGCAAACTCTTCATATCTGCCAATGACATCTTTCCCTAATGTATTTCCTAAAGTTCTGACAAATTCGACTATTGTTTCCGTCCTTGCATTAATCTCAGCCAGGCTTGCTTCTTTTTCGTTCGTCAGTCGAGCCTTGTGGTCAAGTCGATCTTGCTTCAAGTTAGATAAATCACGAATGTGTTCGGACAGACTCTGCTTGACGTTTCGGATAGATTTGTCCGAAACCATGGAACCAGCAATATCGGGAATGTAGGACACATCCTTACAGGATCTAAAATACACGTAAATTGTTTTGATAACATAAGTATGTTACGATTAAGAGTATAATGCATGCTGTTGTAAAGCAATAAGAAAGTATATATCGTGATAATTATATTGATGAGACCAGTCATAATTGTGACTGTATTATAGAGAATTAATATCACATCAACAATAATTTAGTTATATTGTGACGCCTGTCTCACCATGTAAGGAGGAGAATAGATAAGTTTTATGACCATGAGGGTTGACCAACTTTGTTAAATCTTAAACTGTCTGTTTGTCAGCTCTGAATCTACAGATAATGAAAATTAAATCCACATATACAATACATTGAACACAAACGATGACGACGACGACGACGACGACGACGACGACGACGACGACGACGACGACGACGACGACGACGACGACGACGGCGACGACGACGACGACGACGACGACGACGACGACGACGACGACGACGACGACGACGACGACGACGACGACGACGACGACGACGACGACGATGACGATGACGATGACGATGACGATGATGATGACGATGACGATGATGATGATGATGATGATGATGATGATGATAATGATGATAATGATAATGATAATGATGATGATGATAATAATAATAATGATAATGATAATGATGATGATGATAATAATAATAATGATAATGATAATGATGATGATAATAATAATAATAATGATAATGATAATTTTAATAATGATAATAACTATTATCAACAAGCACACTTACCTATGTCCAATCGCTATACACACACTACAGCCAATTTCGTCATGATCCCCACAATACATATCTACGACCTTGTCGTGATGCCTCAAACATTTCTCTGTCAGTATATCCGTCGGATTGGTAATGGCGGACATTTTACCTCCATCTCCGAAATCTGCTTTGTCCACTATGCAGTGTCGTTTTGCATCAGCTACGCGATTATGGAATTTAAAACAAGATTTACAAAAGTACTCCTTACAGTTCACACAATACACGGATGCTTCCTTGTTTATGTCTTCTTCAGAACATGGAGTACAGACAAATTCATGAAAAATGTCTGACGTGACAGATATCGCCATGTTTGATTTTCGTTAGATACACCCCTTTATGATAACGAATTTGGCCTAGTTATGATAACACGTGCAGATACAGATGCAGTATTGGCGGATGGATGTACTTATGAGAGCAAGTTCAAAGTAAAAAATAATGCATAGTGCTTGCTATCGACTTTAAATAAACTCTCTCAGAGATGGAGATTATAACTTTTTGAAATAAATCGTCTTCTACTGTAAAAGAATACAGCTTTCTGAAGTAATATAGAACTAGATTATTGACAGCTTCCCAACCCTGGTCGTTACTATACAAAGAAGATCTAGAACATTAGAATTGCAGATATCTAAGGGCGTTCAAACGGGTTTATTTTGTAAACAACGTATCAACTTAGAATAAAAGGTGGTAATCTTAGATAGCATTGTCACGTGGGTCGTTGGAAAAAAACATTTTCCGCGCATGCACATGGACACATACATCATTTCCGTCAAGCGAAAATGGTTCGAATGAGGAGGAAAACAAAAAGCGTAAATACTAATAAGTTTATTCTGGCTTAATAAGATATCCCAATAATCGGGGTTTTTTTTCAGTTAACCCTCACCACCTAGGGATTTTGCCATTCGGTGAGCAAGATAAATCTGGGTAAAATAAGCACTATTTATATATAGGATGTTAAGATGTATCTAACCAGAAGGTTAAAAACAGTACTGTAAGAATAACAAGAATAAAAACCTAATAGAATATATGCCTTTTAATATCAAATATCATATTATAAATGCTTTCCTGGAAAGGGATTTTTATTTGCCCATTGCATTCATGTAGTTTTAAATTCAATGTAAAAATTAAAAACTAAAGGGAGGTTATTGATTTGAAATCAGTTTTTAATTAACATATAACAGAAAAGCTCGGGAAAAAGAATTCTCCCCATTTTTTTATAAAACGGCTTTCCCAAAAGAGATCAGACAAACGCGACGGCTCACGTTAATTAACGAACGCACGGGGCTTTAGCATCTTATAAGTAAAGAAATGAAAAACGGTCTTTGGTTTAATGCCAATGATTGTCAATAACAATTTTTGACGTTTGTTACTCCAGATATTCACATCTTTGAGAGAGTATCTTTAAGAGTTAAATTGTCAAATATGATTTTTATTTATTCAAATTGATGCTGAACTCAAGTATTGTAAGTTTGAATTTGGGTTGATTAAAAGTATACTAGCGCTCAGAAAAACTGCAAGAATGGGTAATATGAGTTATAAATTAGGATAGAATATGTTGAAAAATAGCGAAAACCACGGGATCATGACAATATGACGCCTGTATTATTTATTATCATTTTTTCAAAGTGCCATTTTCACAAATTTGGTGCCCACCATTTTAACTTCATTGTTAACATTCGAGTAACATCTAAAATAGGAAGGAGCGCTCGGATTAATAAGTGGTGATCATCTGGTAAGAAAGATGATGCGAAAAACATAAAAATAATGTTATTATACAATATTAACAACGTGAACGTTCAAAATTGAGATTTTATTGAGTTTTATTGGTTTCAAACGTTTCTCGGCTGACCTTATCTTATCGCTAATTGTAAACAAACCTTGTAACGCTCACTCATTTAAAAGGACCTTGTGAATGTGTTACACTCTCAATTCCTCTGTAAAAGGGAATTTGAAGTACTTTTAAGTTAATGTTCAAATATTCTAGAACCTTCACAATTCAAATGAAAATGAGCGCAAGTATGGCTTTAAGTTAGCATCTCAGGATGGGTTGAACGTATTTATAGCGTAGTTAAGGCTTTAAAAGAACGTCTTGGATATGTCTATGGGTTATCTAACAATTCTTCAGATCGATGTTTCATGATGCTAATTTTCCAATTGACCTTACGACACAGAGCAGTTAACCACGCCCACCGTAAATAGGGGAGGTCACTCTAATTTTCTCCGACATTCTGAGTGAAATAGCGCCAATGCACAAACTAGGATCCCTGTTTGACATTGCTGATGATTTCGGATATTCTTATTTGAAATCGGAAATATTCTTACAAAATAAGCACCTGCCTTTATTGCTGGATAATATGTACATAGCATGATGATTTGTAAAGAAGATGGTATATTTTGAGCGTTAGCAGAGACATTTATAACAGCTCTGTTATATATCTCTATGGCGTTTGGAGAGTGATTTACCCCAGCAGTGTGGGGTCCGATCGGCACCAAACACGATCCGTCCAAAGTCCGATCAGACTCGGATCCGAACGACATTGGTCCGTTCGGCATTGGTTCGACCGGACCTTCAAAATTACCGTATTTCATACTACTTCAAAACAGTTAATTTGCAGTATTTGCAGGTTACGAACAAATTTATCTCATTTTGATTCTTAAACGGTTTAGATTTTTATTTTACTAAATGGGCGTATATCCTGAATGATTCAAAACGCAGACCTGCCAATTTTGTCATGTTGAAAATGGTATAATAGTGTTGGTCATTTTGAGATTATGGTGTTAAACAATTGCTGATAGGAACAATTGCTATTTTGTAGTCAAATAAGTTAATAATCAAGACTTTCAAACATAATCTTTTGTATGCTACTCAATGGATGATTGTCGGTTTTGCTACTTGATTACGAACTAAGGGTCATTTTACCAAACGAAATATTTTCAATTGTTCAAAATTTAAAGAGTTTGCAGACGTCATGTAAATGAAGATGATGAATTAATACTTTTCTGATAGGGCAGACCGACCATATTGTTTGAAAAGGATAACTTGCTCGTTAAGAGCAATTTCTCCTTTTCCCACAATATTTTCCCTAGTTGTCTGTAACAAAGTAGTCAAATGTAGTTATTGTTTGGTAAAGGGTTAACAAACCTCGATTGTTAAAAAGGATTAAGGGTTTCGACGCTAATTAACATCAATCTGACACAATTGAACTTTATGGTCAAGTCACAAACCCTTTATTGTTTAGCCGATCGGCGGTCTTTGTAATCAACCACTGGCTACCAAGAGTGTGTTTTACAACATATTACAGCAACATTAGATTCTTTAAGGTATTCGGATAAAGTTGCAACAAGGAGCTATGGATTTGTTTTGTTTTTAATAGCTTTTAAATTTGGATACGACGCATCGATCATTACAGGTAGGTGGATTGGTGGGCTATAATAAGAAAGTTAATTAATTGTTTAAGGTGCTCTAAGGGTCTATTTAAAAACAAAATCAATTAATTAAGATCCAATTTGAAGAATTTGTATATATCCAACTGGAAACATGTCCTCTCACAACATTATCGATCAATATTGTATTTTGATTTAACATTTGATTCATTATCAAATGCAGCTAATAACATTCGTCATTATGTGTCAATTCCGTTTTTAAAAAACAACAATGTTTCATTTTCAAACGAAGATAAAAGACTAAAATAAAAATTTACTAACATGTGAAAGAAAAAAAGAAATAGTTCATACTTCTATTCTTTACATCGTTTTACAAATTAACTGTTTGCATATATTTACTAATTGCGTGTAGTTCTCAGTCATTTCGCATTATATGTGACAGATTTTGGAAACGGGATACACTCTACTTCACCCACAAGTCTCTCCTTATACATAATTTCTTTAAAATAAGTACTTAAACAATATTTTAAGCAGTATTGACGAACAAAAATCTCAGCACAATAGTGCTATGTGTTGACGGAGTCGCACAGCGTGTCGGAGAAAATGGCGGATAGCAACCGAAGTGTTCGCTGATTGGTCAGTTCCAGCTGTCAATCAAAGTCTGTCGTAAGGTCAATTAGACATAAAGAGCACGCTGAGTCGTGTCATTGAGTTCGGTGATTGTTTGAATATAAGTATATACATGTATTTCTTTCTTTTTGTTAATAAGTCTGTTCATTGTTTTCATGAATAACCACACGTCCCTTTGATAAACTATAAGCATGTACATGTAACAGAATCAGAATCATGTCAAGGAGAAGAACTTTATAAGCGTTTAGCTTCCGTTCCAATCCGTTTCACTAAATTGTTGGTAATGCATACAATGGTGTTTATTGTTTCAATGAAATATGTTTAAACTAAACTAACCAACATGACTTGCATTTTAAAACTTCATTTATATCTGTAGCTTCTGTATACAAACGCTTAAAGTTTGATTTTCAGGGTATATTATCATCTTCGAATTTACCTGCGTACTTCAGAGATCTATACATGCGGTTTTCCAGACAGTCCAATGTTTTCGGTTGGAAGTCCTCATAAAACTTGTTCGCCACGACACTGCCATGATCAAGCAGCCAGGGTAAATCCTCTATTCCGTAAATACATACATATCTCACGATCTTCCCGTGACATTTCTCGACGTTAGATCCTCCCCACTTCACGGCCCGAGCAACAAAAGTGCCAGCCTCGTTTGTAATATCTCCTTGGTTACCACCAGGAACTCCTGGTAACACGGTTAACGTCGCCCATACAGTTTCTTCGGGGGCGTATGTATCCTTCAACCAGTCAATAAACTCTTCAGCAAGTGTGTCTGTGGTTACAAAATGAACAAATTCTCGACAAAACAACCCGTAAGCGCTTCCTTTCTTAATTGTTATATTCCTGTGAAACTGTGGCTTTATTATCGAGGTTCTTACGGCTCTCTTTCCAAATATCAATGTTTGTGTCAATATTCTGTCTCTATCAACGCCTATACGATAACTTTCAATATTGCTGGCACCGTTCAGATCCTTAAGTATCCTAACCAGTTCTAAATTCGTCTTCAACATGAACTCCTGACCCGCTAGATTGATGTAGTATTTCCATTTCACGTCGGACTTCAACATTGCCTTCATACACATCATCTCAGCCTGCACTTGTCCAATCGTCGAGTATATAACGGCTACTCGGTCTCGTATAATCAACACGTTGTCAAGACACTTGGATATGGAATCGAACAAATAATATATCTGAGTTGGTGCTTTTCTATCAATGTGTACACAATACACATTATGAGGTCTGTAAATATATCTCAAAAGTCGATGTGCCTGATTCGCGTTGATGTGAAGCTTTATGGCAAACGACAAGGGGAAACTCTTCTCCTCCTTTGTTATGTTATGTTTTCCGTACATGTAAGAACGTCTTAACGCATGGCAGTTATGGGCCAGCGAGAGGATATCACAGGTATGACCAATCTCACTTCTCTTCAAAACCAGTTCCTTCGTGATATCAATGCCTTTGGCCGGTTTGAGAGAAGAGACCTGGCTTTTTCCCTGTTTGTTGGTATGTTCTTTCTTTGTGAGATTTTTTATAAGATCATTACAAAATTCGTTGTTTATCTCAATGTACTTATCCATATCACATAACACTCCATTCTGCTTATTTCTAATCCGCACATGTGATTCGTCAGCAGTGTGAAACCGGGGGATTCCATTTAGATACGTAGCAGTGCCTTTAATTTTGAAAGCCGATTTTGAGATATATTTCTGCTCTTTAACGATACTATTTGTATCAACCATTCTCGTTAAAGTCAAATCTCGCTCTGGATGTTTTGATTGGATGCTCGTGTTACCACCAGAAGGCGCTGTTATCTTTCTCTGGAATGACGTTGCTAGGAACCAGATTGTGCCAAAAACGTACAACACGGAAAACAGCGCCATCTTCTTCGATTTACGGATTGGGCAACCTTAACAATTTGATTAGAAAATAGATTAGAACAGAAACACAGGGTTAATAATGAGTTATTCTGTGTTTATTTTTTTTTATTATATATTATTCAATATCAACTATTATGGATCCCACAAAAATTTTCCAGACACTTGAGTGGTAAAAATGCAGAAAGAAGGTTATATCGTTTTATCTCAAGATTGATATTGAAATGACAACCTGTTGTACTTATTCAAGGTAAAATGTGAAGATCGAATTTAAACGTTTCGCTTGTTGTTATTATTGCTCCAGTTATACCAAGCGGTTACTCGATCTTAACATGCTTGCAACATTTCCTACCAAGTGAATTCAGCTAAATTGTAGACGGAGACAAAAACATCACGTCAAAATGATGTTATTAAAATTGGTCAATAAACCGCCACAATGATTGTTGAATTTCTGATTTAACGAATTTCTAAATGTTCATCACACGTGTGTATTGAAAAATCATATCAGATACTTTAAGCGAGTAATATGATATTAGTTTTGATAACGTGTTTTACAATTCATGAATGATAATGTTATTTAAAAAAATAATAAAAGATCGTGATGTTGTTCCGCTTGTGAATATATCATAATGATGCACTGTTATTTAAAAGAGTATGATGCAAAGAACACATATACCTGTTTGTTTCATGACGTAGGCAAACGGTAATCAGATATTCGTCTTATTTCAGGCAATCCGCAAACCAAACTCGTTAGCGTTGATGGACGATGGATGAATTGTTGTATTGCCAAACTTTCGGGATGTACACAACTATTTGCCTTGTCTCTTACAAAGTAAACAAGAAATGTTTGATCAACGCATATTCCGTCTTTCGGCAGAATGTAATATGCAAATGTCAAACTGGTTAAAATTGAGGTTGTTGTACTTTATAAACATCAACTAAAAGCATGTTTACTACGTAAACCTAATTTGTAACATCCATTTTAAGAAAAGCTAAATGCAAACACAACTCACAATTCCACAAATAAAACGTTTATTGGACTACACAATCTGAATTCCCTTAATTCCTATAAGCCACGTGTTAACCATGTGACGATCGACGACAAATTCTGTTTCGACACAAACGAATTGTCCATTCACCAAAAGGCAACCATGTGTTGAATCACAGACCACTAAACATTTACAGTGCAAAGTATTTCCCAATTTCCCAGCATGATTATATCCGTTTGGTATTTCCGTTCACCAAATCTTCAACGTATAGCATTCCAACATGAAAACAATTGCTAACTTTGCGTTTAGTATGAACGATTTCTTGTTATTCCCTAATTAGCATTGTTCTCTGGTGGGTATATTGCTCTTACGTTGATATCGGATTGGCAATAGAGAGAGAGAGAAAGCTAAGACCCCTTCATAATTAACTTAGTCGCGGCATACGAAAACGAAACATGTCGACAATTGCGCAGGTTTTTGTATTATGAAACTTTCTTTGTTGGTTCATGGGTTGATGATTGGCCATCTTAAACTTCGAAACTCACTTAGTTATAACAAATTTTCCCAATAGTCTACCGAGTCTAATAGTGGAACATCAGATACTAGAATTATTAACTTAGATTTCAAGTCGAGTTAATTTAGTGCCATTTTAGTTACCAAGAGTAGCAAAAGAGTGTATGCTATATATGTTCTGAATCAATGGCCTCGAGTTGGGGAAAATATTTTTTTCACAAGGAATATGAAAAAGTGTTTGTTTACAAGGGTTTTACGTCGCATGAAAGAAATTAGATTTATAGCGTATAATCTCACTTAATTATCACAATTTGTTTTTCCAATATTCTACTGAATCTAATCTTTGAAAAATCAGGTATTTTCAACTAAGATTCTATGTTTAGTTTGTTCAACTTTTGCACCATTTTAGTAACATACAGCATCGAAAGAACTCAGTTTTGTATGCACGTCTTACACATGTTTTCTTCTGAATTTAATAGCTTAGTCTTGGGGAATACTTTTTTCACAAGAAATATAAAACAAATGCTCATTTTACGTTTCTTTAACGGTATTTGATTTATGTTGAAATGCCTGGCTCGTGTCAAATGGAGGAAGACCCCAGACTTGACTGTCCACAAGGGCTGTATAAGTCGAATAGAACCATAGGCTTTCCACAGGGAATCCAAAAGACAGGTACCATGTCATGAAAACCAAAACCTACCTCTATCGTGTTTGTAACCAACCTAGAGAGCGGCGATGAACACATAAAAGAAACAACAAGAGTTGTGTTGGAAAAGCATCGGCAAATCAAACATGCTGGCTAAGGACTTGATTTGACGACAATGTTGAACAAATGGTTTTCGTTAACCGTGACAATATAGCGTCACCCATCGGACAACTAGGGTTAGAAATGAATAAAATATGATATAGCCAGTGACGACCAGAAAGTTATTGGTTACTATCGATCGATTCATGATATATGAAGCTAGAGCTATGATACCGTTTTATATAAAAAGAAAAAACGGATTTCACTTGATCCTTCTTATTCCAATACCTTTTTATTAATTAATGTTATGGAACCTGAACAAAGATGAAATAGTTTTTATCCAGTTTGATGTAAAACGAACGCCCTTGTTTAACACCATATTTCAATCATTCCCTGATTAAAAAAGTGTTATAATATTACAGAAGGAATTATAGCTATTCAGAAAAGTGCATAGTACACGGTCACATTGAACAAAATATTTACAGTTCTTATGACGTTTTACCTTCACTTGCACATGTGTCAACACGCATCTTTAGATCAATTCTTTTAAGGTGCTTTTTGGACAAAGGGTGCGTCAGCACCTTAGTCTATTGAATTTACATACAACTTTTTGAGGGACGGTACTTTATCGATAAACAAACAGCAGTCTGACCTCAATTACTCTTAGATATCCGCCTTCAATGTGCGGACTAATACATTTTTGGAACTAGGAATGTAGTCCGGATTTACTCGCTTTGTTTTGCTCTATATCATCATAACTGTTGCCTCATGGAAAATCGTAAAATGTCCAGATGTTCGAAAAAAATACTTTCGTTCAGTCTCTGTTCACAGAAATAATAATTATAGTAATGGTGGTAAAAGGAGCAGTTGTTTTCCTCAAGATGTTGCACAAAGAAATTTTCAAATGTATCCTCAACCTTCTTGCTTTAAACGCACCTTAGTCATTCATGTATAAGAACGTTTGCATTTCAAAGTTATATGTCGTTTAAACAATACAGTATATGTATCGTCCATGAAATATAATTTAATGTAGGTATTGAAAGCATTATCATCCAGTAGCCTCAATATATCTAAATATCTACATTCAGCATGCAGTAAATCTCGAATCAGTTGTAATGGTTTTAGATTTAAGTGCATATTAGTTCAATGTATTAGGGCTCTAAATACGTAAATATATACTAATTTCGCTTCTGACGGCTTTTCTGCAAAGCGTATCATACAGTTGCATAGCTGCTGTTCGAGATTACAGATATTAAGTTTTAACTTCTCATATCCTCACATCTGTGAACGAGCAGCATTAAAGCCAGCCGATTGCCGTTTCTGCAATCAGTTCTCGGCGGCAATCATTTTCCAATTTGACCATTAACAGCAATGGCGCTTGGATAAGGATGTTTGTATTTAAAAGGACTATCTCACTGATTGAGAATAATCATAATGTTGAAGATTTAACCGTTTTAACTGTTTGTTTTAGAAACGATGATCTAAATTCGAATCACCTGTGCGTAAAAGGTGATACTTTAATGAACATGACCATGTTAACTAATTCTTTTCTGTCGAAGATTTAAAGGGTACCACCTTAATTGCCAATCTCATCTCCTCCTACGTGAAAACGTTAAGTGAATTAAGAGCCTTAGATATAACGGTATAATAGGGTATAATCTGATCAATCTTCGACTCGACCGATATTAATGTTTTTTAACTTTATTGTTGTTGATCGCAGCTGCTTATTGATACATGTCCATTAAATGTGAACATGCTCAGACATGAAAATGAAGTAAAAATAGCTATCGTAATTAACAACGAATATCTTTGATAATAGGTCCTCAATGGGGCATTATGCCATGATACAACATGGATTGTATACAGAATAGGAAGCGTTCGTCTCAATCCGTTAAATGATGACTGTAAACACTTGTCCTGGGACTCAGTATACGCCAGCCATGTTTCTAATATTGTATATACACTGGAAAACGTTTTGATCTATTGAACAGTTGTAAATTGAAAGCAGGTGTATTCAGTTATCTCCCTTTCATTGACTGCAAAAAATCCGATATAGTATGACCTCTTTATCATTAAGTTGTGGTGAATATGCATGATCGGTGTGAGGCAATTGATTGGTAATTTGTTTATCGTTTAGTCATTATTCCCATGTTTCCATGGAGCTATGCTCTGGTCTGTTGAAGTCATAATTGTATCGAGCGAAAGATTTAAGAAACGATTGTGTTACCAATGTCTACCAATTTAATAGAAAACTTCTACCAATTATTATGGAATGCATATCATGTATCCATGAGCATCGACAATGTGCTGACCGCCTTAGAATGAATGAATCCTGTTGGAAATGACTAAAACACCAATAAAACCATTCAACCAGTCCTTAATAGATATTGTATTATAGTAAAATTTTAATTAAAGTCTGAAGGTTCGCAAAACCAGAAAAAGAGTGCCTGTTGAATTAGCTCAATATTTTGGAGGTTACCATTTGTACAAATGCTTACGTTGTAAATAGGATTATGTAAGAGTATGGCAGAAATTTCACTTGACGTGAAAGATGATAGATATACACACTGAAAGAATGAAAGAGATGAACTTTATTTTAGTTGCATATCCTTATAAAGATTTAAATGTTGTTTCCATGACAGCGTACTATTTGTAGCATTGTTGTTATTCAATGTTGTAGTTGAATGAATGCTTTGATGTTAAGCATTATTTTGTAGAAAATCTACATACTTAATTGCTCCTTGTCGTTCACAGGTCTTGTATGGGGGCAAATCTTTTCACAGTGGTTACCTCCCTCACTCTCACCATGTCATATTTGTGACAGGAATTTAGCCCATTTAAAAAATACCATCTCCAAGGAAAGAAGACAACAACTTATAGAACCATGCAAAAAAATAATGTTCATGGACTCCTTTCATCACCATAGTGTTTGCATAACACGTGATAATCATCGTTTTACTTTATAGCGTAACCTGACTTGGGCAACGGTCGAGGTAAATGTTTCAAAAGATGACTTTGACCATTGAGGAGAAGTTTGGTATAAGGAATGTTTGCAAGCGACATAGAAGAAGTTGATCGATTATTGTCACAATCTTCATACGCCGGCTTGTTTGGACTTTTTTTTAGACTTGTTTAAATAGACAGTTAAGACAGAAAACAATTACAAAGTATTTTAAACATAAAATGTCTTCTTAATTACGTTGTAAAAGAACAAAGTTACTTTTATTCCTTCATGTGGGGTAATACCTAGTGAATCATGTTGTGCTGTGTCGATTATGCCAGTAGACTACTGAAACGATAAAACATTCTCTCAAAGGTACTGATTGTTTTCCTGACTAGACACATTTATTCAGTGCTATAAGACTGATCAAACATGTCGGCTTGAACTCTATTGAGATTGTTTGATTTACCTCGGCTTAACCTCGAAGTACTCGTTACTAAACTGACCTACTTGCAATGGACACTGCCTCTACTTTCATGTACTGTACTCTTCATCCGGGTCCAAATGATTCCTACGTTGAGCAATCGCAACAAACACAAAACAATTCAATGTATAATTGGTCAGTATTTGGTTAAGTGGAGTTTCGATCATTTATGTTTCAGAGATCGTTCATCGTTAGACACAAAGCTGACTTTGCTATTCTGATAAAACAAATCTATTGAAAAGAGCATACGCTTGTCTGCACAAGCCTATAAGGAATCAAATTGTATGTCATTAAGCAAAGATACTCTTTCACAAATTTGTGTAAACAGCATCAGATATATCTAATACACGCCATAAAGGAAATAAGTACTTCTTGTTAAGGAGAAAAGGGGCGTTCCAAATATCAACGTTATTGTGAGAAAATGAGAATATGCCTATCATGATCATAAATAGTTTTGTTACAATGCATCCATATGTTTGTTCTGTACAGGGTTAATACATTTTAGGAATTAAATTACTTAAACAAGAAATCTAAATTGTTTCCTTTTATATGTAACAGGACCAAAATACTGCGTTCTAAAGCCAAGTGGTATTAGTACCTTATTTGAGATCAAGTGACCCCCTTTGTGGGTTCAAATCAAGTTAACGGTGGATGTGAATGTTCACGGTAGTCTACTGGCAGTCTGCGGGATGCCGATGGTTCTTCGCGCTTTGACCAGTCCTCATTGGTAAATAAGCTTGTTATTGTCCTTCATCGATTATAAATAAGGCAACACGATTTGGCTGCAATATTGTTTCCTAGATGTATAACACTGCCAATGAAACTAACACATATTTTATCTACAGATGGGTGTGTTGTACCAATTGACTTGTGTTATTTTTATTTCTCACCACAAGTAACGAATTGAAGAATTAATTTCGAGTCAATTTGTCGACGGACCAATTGATCAATTGACCAGTCGACCAAATCTCGCAAAATGCTTGTCGGAGTTGTTCTATTAATAGGAACTGTCGAGAGCAATATCCATGTGCATTTGGTGTCAAAGGTTCATATAATCTTTCATAAGCTAAACAATTATCAATATTCTTTTCGGTGTGATAATGAATGCAATATCATTCGTCATTTCGAATGGAGGAAACAGATATTTTGCTTATAACCAACCATTGTTCCAATTTTTTGTTTTCGTTTTGTATTTTTTCATAAATGAGGCATGTGACCTGTAAACGACGCAGCTCCATTGGTATCGTCATGAAGGTAACGTCATTATCTCTGAGTCGACCACTTCGATCGAGACTCGATCCGCTCGCATCACGGCATTGTCGATCAATTCACTTGGATCTGAAACTTATCGGATCTGTGTATCTGAATGAGGTTATTCATCGTGTCAACATTATTTCAGTTATATTGCAATGCCCGACTGTAAATGATGGAGGGAGACCCCATACTCAGCTGTCTATAATGGCTTGTCAAACCGGGTAGAACCATCGGCACTCCAAAAGTCAGTCGGGAGATTCTCTTTCATGAAAATTCAATCTGAATTTGAAAGCATCGGACGCCAATAACTTAATACGAACATATGATTCGTCATCGTCCAAAATTGCAGCCGACACCACAAAAAGGCTTTTCATTGTTTAGCCCCTTATTCAAAGAAAATTTCCCCCTTTTACTCATATCCAGTAGACGACTTAAGAATTTATTTTGACAAGCAATTTTCTCTTTAGTCACAATGAAATGGTTATTTACTAAAAGTAGAACTAACAGCAAATAAGACATGTTTTCCTACACGATATGGCCATTTAAAAGCGAGGTTTTTAACAAGCACTTTGGTCAGAGACGGGACATAATGACATTACGGGCAACACGCTATATTATTTTACAGAAGAGATACATTTTAACCCCTCTCAGATGAATGTGGTTTATAATGTGTATTGAGGTTTAATCGCACTTAGCTAAGTGAACTTGAGATATTGTGTGAAACTTTTCCCTGGTCATGTGTCTATGAAGAAATGGTTGAGAGCGTACTCGAAATGTTTCAAACTTCCGTAGCAAGAGACATAAATTAATAACAATAAACAGACAGAAATGCCCTATTTGATATTGTATTGTACGCGTAGTTATATACATTCAGAAGAAATATTAACGTAAGTAAATAAGTTAATATCATATTAAAGGATCAAGTGTACAGGTATATACAAAAAGAACCATAAGTCATTACAAATACAATATTATAACTGACTTATGGGCCTATATGTCACTGTTAAATAGATTTGATTAAATTGCAGCACGAGTATAGCTTGTATTTCAAGATAAACAATCGCACTGCAAGATCAAATCACATAAGCAGTCAATTGATCGACCGAACTAATGACAGAGAGAGAGGGAGTTCATGTATGTACATATAAGACATGAGGCGGGTGCGCGGGTATATCTATTAACAAACCAGTTACCTTGTCAATTAACAGTCCAACCAATCAATCAATCAATCAATCAACCATTACACCCATCCAGAAAACAAACAATGGTTCGTATTCTGGTCTAAAATCCATGTACAAGAAGCATTATAACAATTATCAAGTCTCTTATATCATGATTTCAGTATCGAGACTGAACTGGTTATGAATCCTTTTTTCTCTTCACTGGTTTCTGTATTGTATCAACCTCAAAGCAATTATAGTGCAAGGACTGGTTAAATAGTGGTGAAAGAATATGCCAAACTCGAAAAGGACAGCCGACATTATGTTTGTCAGTCGAGATACTACATTTCACAAAATCCAATTTTACTGATAGGTTCTGGACTTCTGGAAAAACGAAACACGTCAAAATATTCTAACAAATAGGATAGTTCGAATCATTCGAGAGCAAAAACAAACAAACAAACAATTTAAACTAAGAAGTACTTAATGTTTAATTAATCTAGCTTACATATGTATGTATATTTTACAGATAAAGGTATAGAGAGCCAAACATGAATAAACACTAATAAGGTTACATTTGATTTAGAGATAGGCCTGGATAATGTTTACTTTTCATCTAATGTTATAGATCCAAGATGTTGATTCCTTATTTCAGCTAATTTGCTTCATCAATGGAATCTAATACCTTGCATATAACCTCACATGATGCATCAGTACGTATGTCTTTGTTTTGATGGCTGTTGTGAACTCTTCTATAGATGAAATATGGCTCATAGCAGTTACAATGATTTCACGAATATATTTTGAGTTTGAAATTTGCCAAAAGGTCTACATCAAACAATAATACAGTGTAATTTTATAACATTACGAATTGCATCATTGCGTACAAGAATGATTTGTGGAGCTAAAATGACTCTAGAATCCATAACGGATGATGTACATGTAAGTGATTAAGATTAGCCCAGCATTTACAATTGAATATATCCAGAACTACATTTAGCCAAAACCAGACTATGTTTATGATCAGAATTAATGAAAACTGAGCCTTAGTTTAAGGTTTCAATTTTCTGGAAATTTAAGTTTTTTCTAGGTATTTGTTTACAAATCTGCCATGTAATGGATCATTACAAGCTTATTGAGAAGTTGATCTGGTCTTTACAATAATTATAGACCATTCTGCTAGGACTGGTCTACCCCATGTATCTGGAAAAACATACATGTCGACATCTTTTGTATCGTGTATAACGTCCTTTTTAATGATATTTCAGTTACATGTATATCTCGGGTATTGGTCACAGAGTCTTGTTGCTTTGATCCCACCAGCTTCTACTTAACTTAGATTATTAAAATGTCTTGACCCACGTAGAGCTATATGTCTTTAAACGTGTTTATAATCATAGTTTAGTACATATATGTTACAAGGGAAAATGGAAATATAAAATACAAAACATATAATTTAAAGTTGCTTCATCACAGGTGTATTGATATTTTGATGTCAAAACCTCATTTCTTTAAAATTCTTAAACAGTTGCTCTGTTGTATGATTCCAAAAAGTGTTGCAACGATTTTGAAATAAATTGATTAAAGACAGCATATACTGACGCTTCCTGAATTAGTTATAACTTCAATAGCTAACTTTAATTGTATATCATACAGCAATAAACACAATGTATTGTTTCATCATTGTTTCATCAACATTTTCTTTTCCTTTGACTTTTTCTCATCTGTGAGCAAGCACCTTTAATCGACATTTAAAATAAGTAAAACATTTTGTCAAAGCAGTTGTAGTCAGATTGGGAATAAACTGAAAATAGTTGATGAAACAGAAGCAGACCAACTATTGCGTGAGAAAAGCGACTGAACAAGAATTGGTTCGCATTTAATTATTTAGAGCACATATACATTGAGTAAATATGTATTAAGATCCAAAAGCGTTGAGACGGTTTTGAAACCAATCACATACCGTCTTAGATATACTTATACAAATGGATACATTTTGAATCGATTTTGCGTTCAGTAGCTATTTTTCATTTGATATATTTCGGCAATTTCAACGACTTTTATTCTCACACTTAAATAGTCTAATGTTTGGAAAAACACCATTAGGCAAAGCCTGATAGGTTTTTAAACGACACTATTCTAAGTACAATAGGGGGACTCTCTTTTTATATTCCATAACATGGTATGTCAACAACTGTTAATCAAAGGATAAATACTGTAACATGTATCGGGTCCCTCTCGGAGTAAAGCCACCGTGAGTCACCCATCCAGGTACTAACCACTTAGTACGTTGCTTAACTTCGAGAGAAAGGCAACCATATTACCGAATCACCCATGAAAGCCGGCTTCCACAGCGATACTGTAGAAGTAGTATTTATACATAAACACTATAATTGTTACAATATCATCAATCAAAATACAATTGTGTAACTTAACAATAATAAAAAGTCTTTATAATAAGACAGTGCATGAATATATAAGTATATATATTAATTTTTGATAAAGTACAAAAAGAAGAATCAATCGATTTAAACAATTGAAATATACAAATCACCAAACAAAATGTAGTTTATAGTTTTATAATTAGATCTTTTATCATGATTACAGATATTAGACTACATAATTTGGTTATTTGGAATAAGGAGACACATCTTCGCAAGCTATCTGGGTATGTGCACGTCCGAACTGATGCCAAAAATAACACTTGAAAAGCTTTATTTCAAGGCTGATATTGAGGGCGACTTAATCGAATTAAAATCGCGTTTTGTCGTCTATCACTTATGTCTAACGACATGTTTTTATTTCCTCAACCCTTCGGAAGCCTTCCGAAAAAAATCGTCTGCCAAGTATATTTCATTGTTTTGATAATTTCTCTACCTTCTCTATTCATGAACTATCTAAAACACCCCTTAAGATGATCAACAAAGAAAAATATATATTTACATCCGTACGGATTGTTTTCTTTTAGTAAGTGGCATAGGACTTCAGAGAGCATTGTAACAAAAGAAGCAACTGGTTAGAAAGAAATGTCTCTCAAATTGCATCACGGACTTTTTGACAATTATACCAAGGTTTCATAGTGATCAATTTTAAATACGTTTTAAAAGACATTTTATAAAATGTTTAATTATTCATGGAATGTAATTTAATTTCAGCAATCAAATGATATTTATTGAAATTTGACCGCCTATCTATATTTAACCTTAAGTAGCTTAAGCTTATGTAACTTTTCTTTTTTAAGGTTGGTCGGTGGGAAAGGATCCTGTCAATATTGCCCTATAACCCATGTCATAGATGAAGAAAATACATTAATTAGAAGTGGAGAATTTCTGGATCTGATCACTGTCTTCATACGCAACCAATAAACTGTTGGTGCATGCATTACATACAACTGATCGTGGACATTTCCCTATTTTGGTAGGCACGGTTGTAACGGACTTGTCGACACCGCGGACTACGATATCTCGGGAATCATAGTCTGCCATATACATGGTCCCACGGTCATCAACACAGACACCACGTGTGCATTTCATGTTTAGATACGTGTACCGAGTAACGAGATTACCGGACATGTCTATCACAACAACACCATTGCATCTATCAGCCACGGCGATATGCCCGTGTCTAGGTAATACACAAAGATGTTGAGGTTCTTTGAATAATGACGACCCGGTGTGGTCCTTAGAAATGGTTTGTAGACATTTACCTTGTAGGTCGTACACGGTCAGTTTGGCTTTATATGCGTGACCGACGTACAGACGCCTATCAGAGTACGCGATGCCGCAACACTCATAATCTACGTTAATTGAGTTTTTGACACTCATCGTCTTCCCAACAGATACAACCTGGACTAGACGGTGATCTGGTAGAGTGACTGCCACTTTATGTCCTTCCAGGGAACAAACACCCCAGGGAGAATCAGACAGAGATAAGGAATCAGATACTTGGTAGGTCTCAGAGTCGTATTGTAACGATTTTAGCTTAAATTAAATTAATGTACAGTTTTGGGTACAGTACTAAAGTTAAACAAACTGATTTAAACAATTGAAGTATACCCATCACCAAACGAAAACCAGTCTATAGTTTTATGATTAGATCTTTCAGTATGATAACAGGTATCAGACTACATAATTTGGTTATTTAAAAAAAAAAACGTGACAGATTTTCGTTAACTATATTTGTAAGTGCACGTCCGAACAGATGCGGAAAATAACACTTGAATACATTTATTTCAAGGCTGATATTGAGGGCGACTTGAACGAGTTAAGATCACGCTTTGTCGTCTATCAATAATATCTAAAGACATGTTTTCATTTTCTCAACCCTTCGAAAGTCTTCCAAAAATAAATCATATGCAATGTATATTACATCGTTTTAATCATTCCTCTACTCTCTCTATTCAAGATCTATTTAAAACACCCTAAAGAAAGGACAATAAAATGCAATAAAATCTACATCCGTACCGATTGTTTTCTTTTAATCATGTAGCAGAGGACTGCACATCCGTACGGATTGTTTTCTTTTAATCATGTGACAGAGGACTGCACATCCGTATAGATTGTTTTCTTTTAATCATGTAGCAGAGGACTGCACATCCGTACGGATTGTTTTCTTTAAATCATGTGACAGAGAAATGCACATCCGTACCGATTGTTTTCTTTTAATCATGTAGCAGAGGACTGCACATCCGTACCGATTGTTTTCTTTTAATCATGTAGCAGAGGACTGCACATCCGTACCGATTGTTTTCTTTTAATCATGTAGCAGAGGACTGAACATCCGTACCGATTGTTTTCTTTAATCATGTAGCAGAGGACTGCACATCCGTACCGATTGTTTTCTTTTAATCATGTAGCAGAGGACTGAACATCCGTACCGATTGTTTTCTTTAAATCATGTAGCAGAGGACTGCACATCCGTACGGATTGTTTTCTTTAAATCATGTGGCAGAGGACTGCACATCCGTACGGATTGTTTTCTTTAAATCATGTAGCAGAGGACTGCACATCTGTACGGATTGTTTTCTTTAAATCATGTGGCAGAGGACTGCACATCCATACCGATTGTTTTCTTTAAATCATGTAGCAGAGGACTGCACATCCGTACGGATTGTTTTCTTTAAATCATGTAGCAGAGGACTGCACATCCGTACGGATTATTTTCTTTTAATCATGTGGCAGAGGACTGCACATTCGTACGGATTGTTTTCTTTTAATCATGTGGCAGAGGACTGCACATCCGTATAGATTGTTTTCTTTTAATCATGTGGCAGAGGACTGCACATCCGTACCGATTGTTTTCTTTTAATCATGTAGCAGAGGACTGCACATCCGTACCGATTGTTTTCTTTTAATCATGTAGCAGAGGACTGCACATCCGTACCGATTGTTTTCTTTAAATCATGTAGCAGAGGACTGCACATCCGTACCGATTGTTTTCTTTAAATCATGTAGCAGAGGACTGAACATCCGTACCGATTGTTTTCTTTAAATCATGTGACAGAGGACTGCACATCCGTATCGATTGTTTTCTTTAAATCATGTAGCAGAGGACTGCAGATCCGTACCGATTGTTTTCTTTAAATCATGTAGCAGAGGACTGCACATCCGTATCGATTGTTTTCTTTTAATCATTTAGCAGTGGACTGCACATCCGTACCGATTGTTTTCTTTTAATCATGTAGCAGAGGACTGCACATCCGTACCGATTGTTTTCTTTAAATCATGTGACAGAGAACTGCACATCCGTACCGATTGTTTTCTTTAAATCATGTGACAGAGGACTGCACATCCGTACGGATTGTTTTCTTTAAATCATGTAGCAGAGGACTGCAGATAGCCTTATAACAACAGGAGCAACTGGTCAGAAAGAAATGTCTCTCAATTTGCCTCATGGACTTTTTGACAATTATACCAAGGTATCATATTGATCCTTTTTATATAGTCACGTTTTGAAAGAATTTGAAAAAAAAATGTTTATTTATTCACGGAATGTACTTAAATTTCAGCAATCAATTGATATTTATTGAAAATTGAGCACCTATCTTTATTTAACCTTAAGGTAAGACCTGGGTAATGGATAAAGGTAAGAATAATATAATTCAAGATTTAACAGAACAAATGCCGTTTAAAAGTCAAGTTTTTTATTATTATAATCTGTCTTGTATTGGAATTTTTATTTGCCAACCTCATTCATGTATTTTTGTTTCAATGTGAAAATTAAAGGGAGATAATCAATATGAAATAAAGAACAACATTATTGCTATTCATTTATAAATATAAATTCAAAATCAGACGAATTTTGAAAATTTGCTCGGTGAATGCCCTTGAAATAATAAATATTTTTCGAATTTCATTTCAACTTATTCTTTAACCAAAGCAGTTGTCATTTTTCCATTACCGAGGTCCTACCTTACGTAGTTTAAGCTCATGTAACCTTTCTTTTTAAGGTTGATTGGTGGGAAAATTTTTCACTATTACCCATTACATAAGTGAAGACAATAAACTAGTTAACAATGGACAGCTTCTGGATCTGATCACAGTCTTTATTCGTCACCAACAAACTGTTTGTGCATGTATCAAACAATACTGATTGTGGATTCTTAACTTTGGAAGGCATGGTTGTAACGGACTTGTCGACACCGAGGACTACGATATCTCCGGATTTATAGTCTACTATGTACATGGTCCCGCGGTCATCAACACAGACACCAGTTGTGCTTTTCATGTTTGGATACGTGTACCGAGTAACGAGATTACCGGACATATCTATCACAACAACACCTTTGCGTCCATCAGCCACGGCTATATGCCCGTGTTTAGGTAATACACAAAGGTGTAGAAGTTCTCCGAATAATGAGACCCCGGTGTGGTCCGTAGAAATGGTTTGTAGACAACTACCTTGTAGATCGTACACGGTCAGTTTGTCATCCCAGTTGTGACCGACATACAGACGCCTATCAGAGTACGCGATGCCGTGACACTTACAATCTACTTTAAATGAGTTTCTGACACGCATCGTCTTCCCAACAGACACAAAATGGACTAGACGGTCGAGTGAAACAGTGACGGCAACTTCATGTCCATCCAGAGAACAAATACCCCAGGGAGAACCAGACAGAGATAAGGAATCAGATACTTGGTAGGTGTCAGAGTCTTATTGTAACGATTTTAGCTTTTTGTTGTACCAGTCTGTGATGATAATGGTACCATCAGGTAAGGAACAGAGGCTGTTTATGTTACATACTGACTTATCAGACTTTATCTTGACATTGATACTCTCTGGCTGTTCTCCTATTGTAGGTGTTGTATGTCCAGTGTACAGACGGCCAAATACTGTCTCAGAGGACAATACATCCTGAACATCATTCCCAGCCTCAAAGGTTATTGTAAACAAACCATTTCTATTGGTTTTACATGCCTTCATACTCACTTCGACTTCCTTCATCAAAGCCTCGGCTCGTTTTAAATCAACAAACGTCTGTGATGTATTAACACAGACGGATGTGTGGAGCCGTTTATCTATGGATTCTAATGACTCAATTGATTCATTACAAACCTTATCATCTCCATTGAGCTTATTGGCAAACTCTTCATATCTGCCAATGACATCTTTCCCTAATGTATTTCCTAAAGTTCTGACAAATTCGACTATTGTTTCCGTCCTTGCATTAATCTCAGCCAGGCTTGCTTCTTTTTCGTTCGTCAGTCGAGCCTTGTGGTCAAGTCGATCTTGCTTCAAGTTAGATAAATCACGAATGTGTTCGGACAGACTCTGCTTGACGTTTCGGATAGATTTGTCCGAAACCATGGAACCAGCAATATCGGGAATGTAGGACACATCCTTACAGGATCTAAAATACACGTAAATTGTATTGATAACATAAGTATGTTACGATTAAGAGTATAATGCATGCTGTTGTAAAGCAATAAGAAAGTATATATCGTGATAATTATATTGATGAGACCAGTCATAATTGTGACTGTATTATAGAGAATTAATATCACATCAACAATAATTTAGTTATATTGTGACGCCTGTCTCACCATGTAAGGAGGAGAATAGATAAGTTTTATGACCATGAGGGTTGACCAACTTTGTTAAATCTTAAACTGTCTGTTTGTCAGCTCTGAATCTACAGATAATGAAAATTAAATCCACATATACAATACATTGAACACAAACGATGACGACGACGACGACGACGACGACGACGACGACGACGACGACGACGACGACGACGACGACGACGACGACGACGACGACGACGACGACGACGACGACGATGACGATGACGATGACGATGACGATGACGATGACGATGACGATGATGATGACGATGATGACGATGATGATGACGATGATGATGATGATGATGATGATGATGATGATGATGATGATGATGATGATGATGATAATGATGATAATGATAATGATAATGATGATGATAATAATAATAATGATAATGATAATGATGATAATAATAATAATGATAATGATAATGATGATGATAATAATAATAATAATAATGATAATGATAATTTTAATAATGATAATAACTATTATCAACAAGCACACTTACCTATGTCCAATCGCTATACACACACTACAGCCAATTTCGTCATGATCCCCACAATACATATCTACGACCTTGTCGTGATGCCTCAAACATTTCTCTGTCAGTATATCCGTCGGATTGGTAATGGCGGACATTTTACCTCCATCTCCGAAATCTGCTTTGTCCACTATGCAGTGTCGTTTTGCATCAGCTACGCGATTATGGAATTTAAAACAAGATTTACAAAAGTACTCCTTACAGTTCACACAATACACGGATGCTTCCTTGTTTATGTCTTCTTCAGAACATGGAGTACAGACAAATTCATGAAAAATGTCTGACGTGACAGATATCGCCATGTTTGATTTTCGTTAGATACACCCCTTTATGATAACGAATTTGGCCTAGTTATGAAGATAACACGTGCAGATACAGATGCAGTATTGGCGGATGGATGTACTTATGAGAGCAAGTTCAAAGTAAAAAATAATGCATAGTGCTTGCTATCGACTTTAAATAAACTCTCTCAGAGATGGAGATTATAACTTTTTGAAATAAATCGTCTTCTACTGTAAAAGAATACAGCTTTCTGAAGTAATATAGAACTAGATTATTGACAGCTTCCCAACCCTGGTCGTTACTATACAAAGAAGATCTAGAACATTAGAATTGCAGATATCTAAGGGCGTTCAAACGGGTTTATTTTGTAAACAACGTATCAACTTAGAATAAAAGGTGGTAATCTTAGATAGCATTGTCACGTGGGTCGTTGGAAAAAAACATTTTCCGCGCATGCACATGGACACATACATCATTTCCGTCAAGCGAAAATGGTTCGAATGAGGAGGAAAACAAAAAGCGTAAATACTAATAAGTTTATTCTGGCTTAATAAGATATCCCAATAATCGGGGTTTTTTTTCAGTTAACCCTCACCACCTAGGGATTTTGCCATTCGGTGAGCAAGATAAATCTGGGTAAAATAAGCACTATTTATATATAGGATGTTAAGATGTATCTAACCAGAAGGTTAAAAACAGTACTGTAAGAATAACAAGAATAAAAACCTAATAGAATATATGCCTTTTAATATCAAATATCATATTATAAATGCTTTCCTGGAAAGGGATTTTTATTTGCCCATTGCATTCATGTAGTTTTAAATTCAATGTAAAAATTAAAAACTAAAGGGAGGTTATTGATTTGAAATCAATTTTTAATTAACATATAACAGAAAAGCTCGGGAAAAAGAATTCTCCCCATTTATTTATAAAACGGCTTTCCCAAAAGAGATCAGACAAACGCGACGGCTCACGTTAATTAACGAACGCACGGGGCTTTAGCATCTTATAAGTAAAGAAATGAAAAACGGTCTTTGGTTTAATGCCAATGATTGTCAATAACAATTTTTGACGTTTGTTACTCCAGATATTCACATCTTTGAGAGAGTATCTTTAAGAGTTAAATTGTCAAATATGATTTTTATTTATTCAAATTGATGCTGAACTCAAGTATTGTAAGTTTGAATTTGGGTTGATTAAAAGTATACTAGCGCTCAGAAAAACTGCAAGAATGGGTAATATGAGTTATAAATTAGGATAGAATATGTTGAAAAATAGCGAAAACCACGGGATCATGACAATATGACGCCTGTATTATTTATTATCATTTTTTCAAAGTGCCATTTTCACAAATTTGGTGCCCACCATTTTAACTTCATTGTTAACATTCGAGTAACATCTAAAATAGGAAGGAGCGCTCGGATTAATAAGTGGTGATCATCTGGTAAGAAAGATGATGCGAAAAACATAAAAATAATGTTATTATACAATATTAACAACGTGAACGTTCAAAATTGAGATTTTATTGAGTTTTATTGGTTTCAAACGTTTCTCGGCTGACCTTATCTTATCGCTAATTGTAAACAAACCTTGTAATGTTCACTCATTTAAAAGGACCTTGTGAATGTGTTACACTCTCAATTCCTCTGTAAAAGGGAATTAGAAGTACTTTTAAGTTAATTTTCAAATATTCTAGAACCTTCACAATTCAAATGAAAATGAGCGCAAGTATGGCTTTAAGTTAGCATCTCAGGATGGGTTGAACGTATTTATAGCGTAGTTAAGGCTTTAAAAGAACGTCTTGGATATGTCTATGGGTTATCTAACAATTCTTCAGATCGATGTTTCATGATGCTAATTTTCCAATTGACCTTACGACACAGAGCAGTTAACCACGCCCACCGTAAATAGGGGAGGTCACTCTAATTTTCTCCGACATTCTGAGTGAAATAGCGCCAATGCACAAACTAAGATCCCTGTTTGGCATTGCTGATGATTTCGGATATTCTTATTTGAAATCGGAAATATTCTTACAAAATAAGCACCTGCCTTTATTGCTGGATAATATGTACATAGCATGATAATTTGTAAAGAAGATGGTATATTTTGAGCGTTAGCAGAGACATTTATAACAGCTCTGTTATATATCTCTATGGCGTTTGGAGAGTGATTTACCCCAGCAGTGTGGGGTCCGATCGGCACCAAACACGATCCGTCCAAAGTCCGATCAGACTCGGATCCGAACGACATTGGTCCGTTCGGCATTGGTTCGACCGGACCTTCAAAATTACCGTATTTCATACTACTTCAAAACAGTTAATTTGCAGTATTTGCAGGTTACGAACAAATTTATCTCATTTTGATTCTTAAACGGTTTAGATTTTTATTTTACTAAATGGGCGTATATCCTGAATGATTCAAAACGCAGACCTGCCAATTTTGTCATGTTGAAAATGGTATAATAGTGTTGGTCATTTTGAGATTATGGTGTTAAACAATTGCTGATAGGAACAATTGCTATTTTGTAGTCAAATAAGTTAATAATCAAGACTTTCGAACATAATCTTTTGTATGCTACTCAATGGATGATTGTCGGTTTTGCTACTTGATTACGAACTAAGGGTCATTTTACCAAACGAAATATTTTCAATTGTTCAAAATTTAAAGAGTTTGCAGACGTCATGTAAATGAAGATGATGAATTAATACTTTTCTGATAGGGCAGACCGACCATATTGTTTGAAAAGGATAACTTGCTCGTTAAGAGCAATTTCTCCTTTTCCCACAATATTTTCCCTAGTTGTCTGTAACAAAGTAGTCAAATGTAGTTATTGTTTGGTAAAGGGTTAACAAACCTCGATTGTTAAAAAGGATTAAGGGTTTCGACGCTAATTAACATCAATCTGACACAATTGAACTTTATGGTCAAGTCACAAACCCTTTATTGTTTAGCCGATCGGCGGTCTTTGTAATCAACCACTGGCTACCAAGAGTGTGTTTTACAACATATTACAGCAACATTAGATTCTTTAAGGTATTCGGATAAAGTTGCAACAAGGAGCTATGGATTTGTTTTGTTTTTAATAGCTTTTAAATTTGGATACGACGCATCGATCATTACAGGTAGGTGGATTGGTGGGCTATAATAAGAAAGTTAATTAATTGTTTAAGGTGCTCTAAGGGTCTATTTAAAAACAAAATCAATTAATTAAGATCCAATTTGAAGAATTTGTATATATCCAACTGGAAACATGTCCTCTCACAACATTATCGATCAATATTGTATTTTGATTTAACATTTGATTCATTATCAAATGCAGCTAATAACATTCGTCATTATGTGTCAATTCCGTTTTTAAAAAACAACAATGTTTCATTTTCAAACGAAGATAAAAGACTAAAATAAAAATTTACTAACATGTGAAAGAAAAAAAGAAATAGTTCATACTTCTATTCTTTACATCGTTTTACAAATTAACTGTTTGCATATATTTACTAATTGCGTGTAGTTCTCAGTCATTTCGCATTATATGTGACAGATTTTGGAAACGGGATACACTCTACTTCACCCACAAGTCTCTCCTTATACATAATTTCTTTAAAATAAGTACTTAAACAATATTTTAAGCAGTATTGACGAACAAAAATCTCAGCACAATAGTGCTATGTGTTGACGGAGTCGCACAGCGTGTCGGAGAAAATGGCGGATAGCAACCGAAGTGTTCGCTGATTGGTCAGTTCCAGCTGTCAATCAAAGTCTGTCGTAAGGTCAATTAGACATAAAGAGCACGCTGAGTCGTGTCATTGAGTTCGGTGATTGTTTGAATATAAGTATATACATGTATTTCTTTCTTTTTGTTAATAAGTCTGTTCATTGTTTTCATGAATAACCACACGTCCCTTTGATAAACTATAAGCAAGTACATGTAACAGAATCAGAATCATGTCAAGGAGAAGAACTTTATAAGCGTTTAGCTTCCGTTCCAATCCGTTTCACTAAATTGTTTGTAATGCATACAATGGTGTTTATTATTTCAATGAAATATGTTTAAACTAAACTAACCAACATGACTTGCATTTTAAAACTTCATTTATATCTGTAGCTTCTGTATACAAACGCTTAAAGTTTGATTTTCAGGGTATATTATCATCTTCGAATTTACCTGCGTACTTCAGAGATCTATACATGCGGTTTTCCAGACAGTCCAATGTTTTCGGTTGGAAGTCCTCATAAAGCTTGTTCGCCACGACACTGCCATGATCAAGCAGCCAGGGTAAATCCTCTATTCCGTAAATACATACATATCTCACGATCTTCCCGTGACATTTCTCGACGTTAGATCCTCCCCACTTCACGGCCCGAGCAACAAAAGTGCCAGCCTCGTTTGTAATATCTCCTTGGTTACCACCAGGAACTCCTGGTAACACGGTTAACGTCGCCCATACAGTTTCTTCGGGGGCGTATGTATCCTTCAACCAGTCAATAAACTCTTCAGCAAGTGTGTCTGTGGTTACAAAATGAACAAATTCTCGACAAAACAACCCGTAAGCGCTTCCTTTCTTAATTGTTATATTCCTGTGAAACTGTGGCTTTAATATCGAGGTTCTTACGGCTCTCTTTCCAAATATCAATGTTTGTGTCAATATTCTGTCTTTATCAACGCCTATACGATAACTTTCAATATTGCTGGCACCGTTCAGATCCTTAAGTATCCTAACCAGTTCTAAATTCGTCTTCAACATGAACTCCTGACCCGCTAGATTGATGTAGTATTTCCATTTCACGTCGGACTTCAACATTGCCTTCATACACATCATCTCAGCCTGCACTTGTCTAATCGTCGAGTATATAACGGCTACTCGGTCTCGTATAATCAACACGTTGTCAAGACACTTGGATATGGAATCGAACAAATAATATATCTGAGTTGGTGCTTTTCTATCAATGTGTACACAATACACATTATGAGGTCTGTAAATATATCTCAAAAGTCGATGTGCCTGATTCGCGTTGATGTGAAGCTTTATGGCAAACGCCAAGGGGAAACTCTTCTCCTCCTTTGTTATGTTATGTTTTCCGTACATGTAAGAACGTCTTAACGCATGGCAGTTATGGGCCAGCGAGAGGATATCACAGGTATGACCAATCTCACTTCTCTTCAAAACCAGTTCCTTCGTGATATCAATGCCTTTGGCCGGTTTGGGAGAAGAGACCTGGCTTTTTCCCTGTTTGTTGGTATGTTCTTTCTTTGTGAGATTTTTTATAAGATCATTACAAAATTCGTTGTTTATCTCAATGTACTTATCCATATCACATAACACTCCATTCTGCTTATTTCTAATCCGCACATGTGATTCGTCAGCAGTGTGAAACCGGGGGATTCCATTTAGATACGTAGCAGTGCCTTTAATTTTGAAAGCCGATTTTGAGATATATTTCTGCTCTTTAACGATACTATTTGTATCAACCATTCTCGTTAAAGTCAAATCTCGCTCTGGATGTTTTGATTGGATGCTCGTGTTACCACCAGAAGGCGCTGTTATCTTTCTCTGGAATGACGTTGCTAGGAACCAGATTGTGCCAAAAACGTACAACACGGAAAACAGCGCCATCTTCTTCGATTTACGGATTGGGCAACCTTAACAATTTGATTAGAAAATAGATTAGAACAGAAACACAGGGTTAATAATGAGTTATTCTGTGTTTATTTTTTTTTATTATATATTATTCAATATCAACTATTATGGATCCCACAAAAATTTTCCAGACACTTGAGTGGTAAAAATGCAGAAAGAAGGTTATATCGTTTTATCTCAAGATTGATATTGAAATGACAACCTGTTGTACTTATTCAAGGTAAAATGTGAAGATCGAATTTAAACGTTTCGCTTGTTGTTATTATTGCTCCAGTTATACCAAGCGGTTACTCGATCTTAACATGCTTGCAACATTTCCTACCAAGTGAATTCAGCTAAATTGTAGACGGAGACAAAAACATCACGTCAAAATGATGTTATTAAAATTGGTCAATAAACCGCCACAATGATTGTTGAATTTCTGATTTAACGAATTTCTAAATGTTCATCACACGTGTGTATTGAAAAATCATATCAGATACTTTAAGCGAGTAATATGATATTAGTTTTGATAACGTGTTTTACAATTCATGAATGATAATGTTATTTAAAAAAATAATAAAAGATCGTGATGTTGTTCCGCTTGTGAATATATCATAATGATGCACTGTTATTTAAAAGAGTATGATGCAAAGAACACATATACCTGTTTGTTTCATGACGTAGGCAAACGGTAATCAGATATTCGTCTTATTTCAGGCAATCCGCAAACCAAACTCGTTAGCGTTGATGGACGATGGATGAATTGTTGTATTGCCAAACTTTCGGGATGTACACAACTATTTGCCTTGTCTCTTACAAAGTAAACAAGAAATGTTTGATCAACGCATATTCCGTCTTTCGGCAGAATGTAATATGCAAATGTCAAACTGGTTAAAATTGAGGTTGTTGTACTTTATAAACATCAACTAAAAGCATGTTTACTACGTAAACCTAATTTGTAACATCCATTTTAAGAAAAGCTAAATGCAAACACAACTCACAATTCCACAAATAAAACGTTTATTGGACTACACAATCTGAATTCCCTTAATTCCTATAAGCCACGTGTTAACCATGTGACGATCGACGACAAATTCTGTTTCGCTAAAAACGAATTGTCCATTCACCAAAAGGCAACCATGTGTTGAATCACAGAACACCAGACATTTACAGCGCAAAGTACTTCCCAATTTCCCAGCATGCTTATATCCGTTTGGTATTTCCGTTCACCAAATCTTCAACGTGTAGCATTCCAACATGAAAACAATTGCTAACTTTGCGTTTAGTATGAACGATTTCTTGTTATTCCCTAATTAGCATTGTTCTCTGGTGGGTACATTGCTCTTACGTTGATATCGGATTGGCAATAGAGAGAGAGAAAAAGCTAAGACCCCTTCAGAATTAACTTAGTCGCGTCATACGAAAACGAAACATGTAGACAATTGCGCAGGTTTTTGTATTATGAAACTTTCTTTGTTGGTTCATGGTTTGATGATTGGCCATCTTAAACTTCGAAACTCACTTAGTTATAACAAATTTTCCCAATAGTCTACTGAGTCTAATAGTGGAACATCAGATACTAGAATTATTAACTTAGATTTCAAGTCGAGTTAATTTAGTGCCATTTTAGTTACCAAGAGTAGCAAAAGAGTGTATGCTATATATGTTCTGAGTCAACGGCCTCAAGTTTGAGAAAATACTCTTCTCAAAAGGAATATAAAAAAAAGTGTTTGTTTACAAGGGTTTTACGTCGCATGAAAGAAATTAGATTTATAGCGTATAATCTCACTTAGTTATCACAATTTGATTTTCCAATATTCTACTGAATCTAATCTTTGAAAATCAGGTATTTTCAACTAAGAGTCCAGGTTTAGTTTGTTTTGCACCATTTTAGTAACATAAAGCATCGAAAGAATTCAGTTTTGTACGCACGTCTTACACATGTTTTCTTATGTATTTAATAGCTTAGTCTTGGGGAATACTTTTTTCACAAGAAATATAAAACAAATGCTCATTTTACGTTTCTTTAACGGTATTTGATTTATGTTGAAATGCCTGGCTCATGTCAAATGGAGGAAGACCCCAGACTTGACTGTCCACAAGGGCTGTATAAGTCGAATAGAACCATAGGCTTTCCGCAGGGAATCCAAAAGACTGGTACCATGTCATGAAAACCAAAACCTACCTCTATCGTGTTTGGAACCAACCTAGAGAGCGGCGATGAACACATAAAAGAAACAACAAGAGTTGTGTTGGAAAAGCATCGGCAAATCAAACATGCTGGCTAAGGACTTGATTTGACGACAATGTTGAACAAATGGTTTTCGTTAACCGTGACAATATAGCGTCACCCATCGGACAACTAGGGTTAGAAATGAATAAAATATGATATAGCCAGTGACGACCAGAAAGTTATTGGTTACTATCGATCGATACATGATATATGAAGCTAGAGCTATGATACCGTTTTATATAAAAAGAAAAAACGGATTTCACTTGATCCTTCTTATTCCAATACCTTTTTATTAATTAATGTTATGGAACCTGAACAAAGATAAAATAGTTTTTATCCAGTTTGATGTAAAACGAACGCCCTTGTTGAACACCATATTTCAATCATTCCCTGATTAAAAAAAGTGTTATAATATTACAGAAGGAATTATAGCTATTCAGAAAAGTGCATAGTACACGGTCACATTGAACAAAATATTTACAGTTCTTATGACGTTTTACTTTCACTTGCACATGTGTCAACACGCATCTTTAGATCAATTATTTTAAGGTGCTTTTTGGACAAAGGGTGCGTCAGCACCTAAGTCCATTGAATTTACATACAACTTTTTGAGGGACGGTACTTTATCGATAAACAAACAGCGGTCTGACCCCAATTACTCTTAGATATCCGCCTTCAATGTGCGGACTAATTCATTCTTGGAACTAGGAATGTAGTCCGGATTTACTCGCTTTGTTTTGCTCTATATCATCATAACTGTTGCCTCATGGGAAATCGTAAAATGTCCAGATGTTCGAAAAAAAAAAGACTTTCGTTCAGTCTCTGTTCACAGAAATAATAATTATAGTAATGGTGGTAAAAGGAGCAGTTGTTTTCCTCGAGATATTGCCCAAAGAAATTTTCAAATGTATCCTCAACCTTCTTGCTTTAAACGCACCTTAGCCCTTCATGTATAAGAACGTTTGCATTTCAAAGTTATATGTCGTTTAAACAATACCGTATATGTATCGTCCATGAAATATAATTTAATGTAGGTATTGAAAGCATTATCATCCAGTAGCCTCAATATATCTAAATATCTAAATTCAGCATGCAGTAAATCTCGAATCAGTTGTAACGCTTTTAGATTTATGTGCATATTAGTTCAACGTATTAGGGCTCTAAATACGTAAATCTATACTAATTTCGCTTCTGACGGCTTTTCATAGCGTATCATACAGTTGCATAGCTGCTGTTCGAGATTACAGATATCAGGTTTTAACTTCTCATATCCTCACATCTGTGAACGAGCAGCTTTAAAGCCAGCCGATTCGCCGTTTCTGCAATCAGTTATCGGCGGCAATCATTTTCCAATTTGATCATTAACAGCAATGGGGCTTGGATAATGATGTTTGTATTTAAAAGGACTATCTCACTGATTGAGAATAATCATAATGTTGAAGATTAAACCGTTTTAACTGTTTGTTTTAGAAACGATGATCTAAATTTGAATCACCTGTGTGTAAAAGGTGATACTTTAATGAACATGACCACGTTACCTAATTCTTTTCTGTCGAAGATTTAAAGGGTACCACCTTAATTGCCAATCTCATCTCCTCCTACGTGAAAACTCAAAGTGAATTAAGAGCCTTAGATATAACGGTATAATAGGGTATAATCTGATCAATCTTCGACTCGATATTACCAATATTAATGTTTTTTAACTTTATTGTTGTTGATTGCAGCTGCTTATTGATACATGTCATTTGCATGTGAACATGCTCAGACATGAAAATGAAGTAAAAATAGCTATCGTAATTAACAACGAATATCTTTGATAATAGGTCCTCAATGGGGCACTATGCAATGATACAACATGGATTGTATATACAAAAGAAAGTGTTCGTCTCAATCCGTTAAATGATGACTGTAAACACTTGTCCTGGGACTCAGTATACGCCAGCCATGTTTCTAATATTGTATATACACTGGAAAACGTTTTGATCTATTGAACAGTTGTAAATTGAAAGCAGTTGTATTTAGTTATCTCCCTTTCATTGACTGCAAAAATTCCGATATAGTATGACCTCTTTATCATTAAGTTGTGGTGAATATGCATGATCGGTGTGAGGCAATTGATTGGTAATTTGTTTGTCGTTTAGTCATTATTCCCATGTTTCCATGGAGTTATGCTCTGGTCTGTTGAAGTCATACTTGTATCGAGCGAAAGATTTAAGAAACGATTGTGTGAAAGTGTCTACCAATTTAGTAGAAAACTTCTACCAATTATTATGGAATGCATATCATGTATCCATGAGCATCGACAATGTGCTGACCGCCTGAGAATGAATGAATCCTTTTGGAAATGGCTAAAACAATAATCAAACCATTCAACCAGTCCTTAATAGATATTTTATTATAGTAACGTTTTAATTAAAGTCTAGTCCGAAGATTCGCAAAACCAGCAAAACAGTGCCTGATGAATTAGGTCAATATTTTGGCGGTTACCATTGGAACAAATGCTTATGTTGTAAATAGGATAATATAAGAGTATGGCAGAAATTTCACTTGACGTGAAAGATGATAGATATACACACTGAAAGAATGAAAGAGATGAACTTTATTTTAGCATATCCTTATAAACATTTAAATGTCGTTTCCATGACAGCGTACTATTTGTAGCATTCTTGTTATTCAATGTTGTAGTTGAATGAATGCTTTGATGTTAAGCATTATTTTGTAGAAAATCTACATACTTCATTGCTCCTTGTCATTCACAGGTCTTGTATGGGGGCAACTCTTTTCACAGTGGTTACCTCCCTCACTCTCACTCACCATGTCATATATGGGACAGGAATTTAGCCCATTTAAAAGATACCATCTCCAGGAAAGAAGACAACAACTTATAGAACCATGCAAATAAATAATGTTCATGGACTCCTTTCATCACCATAGTGTTTGCATAACACGTGATAATCATCGTTATATTTTATACCGTAACCTGACTTGGGCAACGGTCGAGGTAAATGTTTCAAAAGATGACTTTGACCATTGAGGAGAAGTTTGGTATAAGTTTGGTATAAGGAATGTTTGCAAGCGACATAGAAGAAGTTGATCGATTATTGTCACAATCTTCATACGCCGGCTTGTTTGGACTTGTTTAGACTTGTTTAAATAGACAGTTAAGACAGAAAACAATTACAAAGTATTTTAAACATAAAATGTCTTCTTAATTACGTTGTAAAAGAACAAAGTTACTTTTATTCCTTCATGTGGGGTAAAACCTAGTGAATTAGTTGTGCTGTGTCGATTATGCCAGTATACTACCGAAACAATAAAGTATTCTCTCAAAGGTACTGATTGTTTTTCTAACAAGAGACATTTATTCAGTGCTATAAGACTGATCAAACATGTCGGCTTAAACTCTATTGAGATTGTTTGATTTACCTCGGCTTAACCTCGAAGTACTCGTTGCTAAACTGACCTACTTTCAATGGACACTGCCTCTACTTTCATGTACTGTACTCTTCATCCGGGTCAAAATGATTCCTACGTTGAGCAATCGCAAAAACACACAAAACAATTCAATGTATAATTGGTCAGTATTTGGTTAAGTGGAGTTTCGATCATTTATGTTTCAGAGATCGTTCATCGTTAGACACAAAGCTGACTTTGCTATTCTGATAGCACAAATCTATTGCAAAAAGATCATACGCTTGTTTGCACAAGCATATTAGGAATCAAATTGTATGTCATTGAGCAAACATACTCTTTAACAGATTTGTGTAAACAGCTTCAGATATATTCAATACACACCATAAAGGAAATAAGTATTCCTTGTAAAGAAGAAAAGAGGCGTTCCAAATATCAACGTTATTGTTGGGAGAAAATGAGAATATGCCTATCATGATCATAAATAGTTTTGTTACAATGCATCCAAAATAACAAATTCATCAAAGACATCTTTCTCCGAATGCACTTAAGGAATGGATACTTCTACCATTTGTTGACTTGACATATTCATATTAGCTTACACTTAGCAATAAACATTTAATTAGACATGGGTATGTGATATTAGTTTTTACAACCTTTTTAGTTTATTTTTTATTTGATTTATATGTTTGTTCTGTACAGGGTTAATACATTTTAGGAATTAAATTACTTAAACAAGAAATCAAATTACTTTCTTTTATATGTAACAAGACCCAAACAATGCGTTCTAAAGTGTTCTCAATAGCCAAGTGGTTGAAGTATCTTATTTGAGATCAAGTGACCGCTTTACATGTGGGTTCAAATCAGGGAACCAATGGATGATAATGGTATTATACTGGCGGTCTAATGGGATGCCGATGGTTCTTCACGCTTTGACCAGCCCTTGTTTCCAAGATGTAATACCCCTGCCAAATTAACTAACACATATTTTATCTGAGGGTAGTGTTGTAATCATTGACTTATGTTACTTTCATTTCTCACCACAAGTGGCGAATTGATTAATTTATTTCGAGTCGATGCGTCGATGGACCATTTGACCAGTCGACCAAATCCTGCAACATGCTAATCGGGGGTGTTATATTGATAGGAACTGTCGAGGGCCATGTCAATTTTGATTTGGTGTCGGATGTTCATCTCAACTTTAATTAGCTAATCCATTATTAATATTCATTTCGATGCGATAACAAATGCAAGATCAGATCGTCAGTTCAAATGGTGAAAACACATATGTTGCTTCTTACGAAGCTTTTTTCTATTTTCCGTTTTCGTATTATCTAATGTAACAACAGCCAACTTGTGCTGGTCTTGGAAATAATGTAGGTTCCCATGTCGTCCGAAATAAAATTAAGTGACACAGGCGAGGATCGAATCTTGTAGGACCGTTTTCACCACTAGACTATTACAGATCTTGTTTGATTCCATCACTCAGTCGGTAGCGTTATTGATTTGGAATGCAGGCATCCTGAGAGTAAGACTGTTCTCGGTCAGTGTTTCTTCCGATGTTTAATGACGCCATGTGTCATGCTTTATTCCCATCTCGCCAGTTATCAATTTTGTTGTGTTAGAAATCGGTCAGCAACTTGAAATGATATTGTGTAATACTGGTGAGGAAATACTAGGAGTACGGATAAATGGGATCAACGCCTTGAAACAACTAAACTACTCACGAAACCTTCGTTTAGCCACACTCCAATCATTTAGTCAACCATGAACAAATGAAATCCTGTTATTCAACATTAACTGTGCATTTTATGATTTACTTTTTCACAAAATATGTCGTTTTCTTTGCCAATAGATCCAGTTTTTGAGGTATCTGAGAATGGTAGATATTTGGAGGAACGTTACATGCGCCGTATTTACCCATTTATTACAATATTTAGATAACGTTACGAACGTATGTGACGTATAATAGACTCAGATTCATTGGTATCATAATAAAGGTAACGTCATTATCTCTGAGTCGACCTCTTCAATCGAGACACGATCGGCTCGCATCACGGCATTGTCGATCAATTTACTTGGATCTGAAACTTATCGGATCTGTGTATCTATATGGGGTTATTAATCGTGTCAATATTTCTTCAGTTATATTGCAATGCCCGACTGTAAATGATTGACGAAGAGCCACTAACTCAACTGCCCAAAGGAACAAGATATATCTTGTTTACTAATATACTAGATTTAAGCAATACAGATTTTTACATTCGCACATGTACACTATCGATTTTAAACAGTAAGATGCACAACAATTTATACCCGGTGAGGGCGCGAAAAATGTCAAGTCTTGGTATACCGGCATTACGCAGTTCATGTTCACCCATGTCAGTATTGGACAATCCTCATGAAATCAAATTTATTTTATGTATCTGTTTTCATTGTTAAGCATTAATATTATAATTCAGTAAATGCAAGGTCTTTGAATGACAAATAATTTCGAATAAATGTTTGTATCATCTACAAAGACGGTTAGGATAATTAAACATTCCGGTACAGTTCAGTAAGATTTATGTGATGCCAGTCATTTCGGTAAATATAAGATACATGCAGTTGCGAGCGTTTTTGATCTCGTTTTTAAACTTATGATAACTTTTTGGACTTCCGACTGCTTAATGAAACGCACATAGGGCCTGTCGTGAAAACGATTTATATCGCAATGTGACAGTAATAGGGTTTATATATAAATTCTTCTTCTAGAGTCTCGCTGAAGAAGAGGGCTCTTATGGGTGATTCGGTATAGAAGTTGACTTTCTCTCAAGGTTGCGCAACGTACATCGCGGTACGTTCCTGGATGGGTGACCTTACGATAGTTTTACTCCGAGAGAGACCCGACATACGTTACAAAAAAAGTGGCAGAGGTGGGATTTGGTTTGATATTACCATCATTCCCGTACCCTTAATAGTTCGTCGCATGTTCTCGACATTTGTTTCTGCTATGTTGCAGTATAAGAAGTGGCAGTGACTCTGGTGAGTTCGGTTTTGGGTACGCGGCTATACATCAGTGGAACTCCCACATACTTGCAACTTTTGCTCATACTTGCTGGGTTTTCGGACGGTGTATACACTAAGCCTGGATCGAACTGGCTAAGTGTCGGTAACTGTTAATTTATGTCTCTGTGGCATGAGTGACATCGGGAGAAATGTGACAGTAAAAGAGTTTATTCATAAATACTACTCCTACAGTCTCGCTGAAGAAGAAGGCTTTTATGGGTGATTCGGTAGAGTGGTTGGCTTTCTCTCGAAGTGATGCAACGTATATCGCGGCAAAAACCTCGATGGGTGACCCCACGATGGCTCAACTCCGAGAGGGACCCGATACACGTTACAAAATTGGTGGCAGAGGTGGGATTTGGTTTGATATTACCATCATTCCCATACCCTTAATAGTTCGTCGCATGTTCTCGACATTTGTTTCTGCTATGTGGCAGTATAAGTAGTGGCAATGACTCGGTTTTGGGTACGCTGCTATACATCATTGGAACTCCAACATACTTACAGCTTTGGCTCATCCTTGCTGGGTTTTCGGACGGTGCATACACAAAGCCTTAATCGAACTGGCTAAGTGTCGGTAACTGTTAATGTATGTCTCTGTGGCATGGGTGACATAGGGAGAAATGTGACAGTAAAAGGGTTTATTCATAAATACTGTGGCATGAGTGACATCGGGACGAAGTCAAAAGAAATTTGGGAGAAATGTGACAGTAAAAGGGTTTATTTATAAATACTACTTCTACAGTCTCGCTGAAGAAGCCGACTTTTTAGGGTGATTTGGTAGAGTGGTTGACTTTTTCTCGAAGTTAAGCAACGTACATCACGGAAAGTACCTCGATGGATGACCCACGATGGCTTTACTCCGAGAGGGACCAGATACACGTTACAGCACTTAGCTTAGTGCACTTGAGACATTTCGTGAAACTTATCCAGGAAGCAATGGTTAAGAGAGTACTTGATATGCTTCAAACTTCCATAACAATAGACGTAAAATTGATAACATTAAACAGACAGAATTATCTTATTAGATATTGTATGGTACGCGTAATCATATAAATTCGGAAGAAATCTTAACGTAAGTAAGTAAATATTAAATTGAAGGATCAAGTGTACATAATTACTACTACATATACAAAAAGAACCAAAATTCATTACAAATACAATATTATAACACCCTGCCATATGCACCTATATGTCACAGTCAAATAGATTTGATAAACTTGCAGCACGATTATACCTTGTCCAATCGCTCTGCAAGATCAAATTACATAAGCAGTAAATTATTCGACAGAACGAATGACAGAGAGGGGGAATTAGAATCATTCGAGAGCAAAAAACAAACTAAAATAAGAAGCACACAATGTTTAATTCATTAAGATTACAGATGTATGTATGTTTTACAGGTAGAATTATAGAGAGCCAAAAATAGATAAAAAATACGAATAAGGATGCATTTGCTTAGAGCCAGTCCTCTAATCATGTTTACTTTTTCTTGTAATGTTAAAGATCCAAGATTGTGATTCCTTACTTCAGCTAATTTGCTTCATCAATGGAATCTAATACCTTGCATATAACCTCACATGATGCATCAGTACGTATATGTTTGCTTTAAATGGCTGTATGAACTCTTTAACAGATCGAATATGGCTCAAAGCAAGTACACATAGCAATAACAATGATTTTACGAATATATTTTGAGTTTAAAATTTGCCAAAAGGTCTACACCAAACAATAATACAGTGTAATTATATAACATTATGAATTGCATCATTGCGTACAATAATGATTTACGGGGCTTAAAATGACTGAAGACTCTATAACGGGTGATGTACATGTAAGTGATTTAGATTAGCCTAGCATTTACAATTGAATATATCCAAAACTACATTTTAAAGCGGGACATTAGCCAAAAGGTCCGCATCATCATATATTGTTTTTTTCTCAAAGTCCCAGACAATGTTTTTGATCAGAATTAATGAAAGATGTGCCTCAATCTTAGGTTTCAATTTCCTGGAAACTTAAGTTTTTTAAAGACTGGTCTACCCCATGTACATGGACCAACATACATGTCGACATCTTTTGTATTGTGTAAAACGTAGTTTTAATGATATTTCAGTTACATGTATATCTCGAGTATTGGTCACTTAGATCCCACCAGCTTCTACTTAACTCAGATTATTAAAAATGTCATGACCTACGTAGAGCTATATGTATTTAAACGTGTTTTTATAATCATAGTTTAGTACATATATGTTACAAGGGAAAATGGAAATATAAAATATAAAAAATATAACTTAAAGATGCTTAATCAGAGATGTATTGATATTTTGGAGTTAAAACCTCAATTCTTTAAAGCTCTTTTATTGTTGCTCTGTTGTATGATTCCAAAAAGTGTTGCAACGATTTTGAAATAAATTGATTAAAGACAGCATATACTGACGCTTCCTGAATTAGTTATAACTTCAATAGCTAACTTTAATTGTATACCATACAACAATAAACATAATGTATTGTTTCATCATTGTTTCATCAACTTTTTTTTTCCTTTGAAATTTTCTTATTTGTGAGCAAGCACCTTTAATCGACATTTAACATAAGTAAAACATTGTGTCAAAGCAGTTGTAGACAGGATGGGAATAAACTGAAAAATAGTTGATGAAATGGAAGCAGACCAACTGTTGCGTGAGAAAGCGACTGAACAAAAATGGGTGCGTATTTAAAGCACATATACAATGAGAAGATATTTGTATTAAGATCCAAAAGCGTTGCAACGAAATTGAAACCAATTGCATACCGTCTATACATACTTAGATATACGGATATGTTTTGAATTAATTTTTCGTTCAGTAGGTATTTTGCATCAGATATCATACGGCAATTTCAACGTCATTTTTTTCCCAATCTTTAATTGTCTCATGTGTATAAAACCAGTTAATGCAAATCCTGAAAGGTTTTTAACAAACAATATTCGAACAGGAGAGACGGAATCACTATCTAAATGCCACAACAGTGGTTAGTTAGCAAATGAATACAATCAACTGAATCAAAATAATCAAAGGATAAATATCAACAATCAAAATACAATTGTGTAGCTTTACAATAAAAAGCCTTTACGATAAGACAGTACATGAATATATAAATCAATAAATTGTTTTTGGTAAAGTACCAAAATTAAATAAACTAATTTAAACAATTGAAGTATACACATCACCACGGAAAAACAGTCTATAGTTTTATAAGTAGATCTTTCAGTGTGATTACAGGTATCAGACTACATAATTTGGTTATTTAAAAAAAAAACGTGACAGATTTTCGCAAACTATATTAGTAAGTACACGTCCGAACAGATGCGGAAAATAACACTTGAATACATTTATTTCAAGGCTGATATTGAGGGCGACTTGAACGAGTTAAGATCACGCTTTGTCGTCTATCAATAATATCTAACGGCATGGTTTCATTTTCTCAACCCTTCGGAAGTCTTCCGAGAATAAATCGTACGCAAAGTATATTACATCGTTTTGATAATTACTCTACTCTCTCTATTCAAGATCTATTTAAAACACCCTAAAGAAAGGACAATAAAGATATCTACATCCGCATTTCAGCAATCAATTGATATTTATTAAAAATTGAGCACCTATCTTTATTTAACCTTAAGGTAAGACCTGAGTAATGGAGAAAGGTAACAATAATATAATTTCAAGATTTAACAGAACAAATGCCGTTTAAAAGTCAAGTTTTTTATTATTATAACCTGTTTGGTATTGGAATTTTTATTTACCAAACTCATTCATGTATTTTTGTTTCAATGTGAAAATTAAAGGGAGATAATCAATATGAATTAAAGAACAAAATTATTGCTATTCATTTATAAATATAAATTCAAAATCAGACGAATTTTGAAAATTAGCTCGGTGAATGCCCTTGAAATAATAAATATTTTTCGAATATCATTTCAACTTATTCTTTAACCAAAGCAGTTGTCAGTTTTCCATTACCGAGGTCCTACCTTACGTAGGTAAAGCTCATGTAACTTTTCTTTTTAAGGTTGATTGATGGGAAAAATTTTCCCTATTACCCATTACATAGGTGTAGACAATACGTTAATAAATAATGGACAGCTTCTGGATCTGATCACTGT
>OX401411.1:34568008-34635508 GCA_947846245.1 Cerastoderma edule
TGTGAAATTATTGTATAACTTTTGCAATACAATTGTGGAGTTTATTTAGATGAGCAATTTCGCACGTACAACAATATTGGGATGATTACTGTCATATATATCTTGATTGATGTGAATGGATAAAGTGAATTGGATCTTATACCAATATCAGCCATTGCATAGAAAGCATTTTTAGCTTTTTGACATCGTTCTGAAATGGGGATATTTAGTTTTAATGAGCTGACCTGCCAAATACCGAGATGGACCGTGCTGTCGCGCTCTTCGATATAATATTATGAGTTTCCCAAGAGGAATTTAACTTGTATGGATTTCTTACATTTATTAAAGACTACTCCTGAGGACGTTTTTCAGTTGATTTCGAATTTACATTTATACACGTACTTATAAACGATATCCAACAGGTTTTAAAGATGTGTTGGCGTAAGGAATATGATAGCTAAGTCATCGGCAAAAGATAGGTTTCCACATTTCGTATTGATAACAGAGTGGAGGCGTAGACTATCTTTCGAATTTTCCAGTTTCAGTAGCAATTCGTTAATGAACACTTAATGGTAAAAATGTTGACCCTATCCTTCCTTGACGCACACCTCGTTTAACCGGAACCGAAAATGACGTTTTGTTATTAACACTAATCTGACATTTGAGATCTTTATAAGAATCCATGACTATCCTTAATATTTTCCCATACACCCCAAGGTTGTGTAGTTTTAAAAACATGGCATTATGCCATACGCTATCGAATGCGCATTTAAAATCTAAAATCGCAACATAAACTTGACTGTGGAGGTCTGCAAGCTCATAAATCGATTCTTGCATGGAAAAAGCCGTTGTGATACAGCTCAATCCCTTCTGAAACCCTTGCTGTAGAGGACATGGGAATTCAATACCAGTTAACGATATATTAGCCTGAATTCCTTGTATTAACAGCTTTTCGAAAACTTTACAGAAAACCGGTATCAATAAAATGTGGCTGTAGCTGGATGGATCGTTTTTCGGATTGCCGTTTCCTTTATATATTGGTATGATGCAACTTTTACCTCACGTGTCGGGTTAACATTCGTTAAGTAGAATCGTGTTATAAAATAACACAAGGGCACCAATTATAGGTTTTCGACCAAGGAGAATATGCTCGTTAGTGATCTTATCATGCGATGGACTCTTCCCTTTCTTAAGGTCCTTTACTACACTTTCCACCTCTTCTTGGGTGAACTCATGTTCGATATTTTTGAAAATTGTTGCATGTTTTGACCACGAGGTATTATGTTCTTCAACGTGAATAGCGTTTTTAACATATACTCCGAATGCAGAATCTTGACTGTGCTGTTCGACATTGAATATATCGCTAAAACAATTTTTAAATCCGCTAGTAACGTCACCGTGTTGGTAGAGTATATCATTATATACAATTTCACAATTTCGGCCGTAACCTGGCGAGGGGTCTTTTTGTGCCATTGCGCTAAACCCCAAAACAATCGAGAATCAAACTTAGCAGTTCGCGGGATCTTACGAAAATCGCGTTTTGCATCTTTTTACATTCGGTAGGATGGATACGTAATGACGCGCGGCCTACCCTCAAGTATCCAGACTTTACGTTTTTCTCTGGATTGCCTGTGTGCGACCTTAAGCTCAGCATTCAAATATGGTTTCGCGTGTCTGTCAAATTTTGTTTTGGGTAACGCCGTTTGTGATACGCTATTGATTGAATCTACTATATACTCGGATAGCTTATTGGGGGTAGTGAACTGCGTAATGTTATTGTTTGCTAGTTTGTCAGAGAGCATGTCTAAATATAACCCCAACATTCGGTTGCTTCATTTGTTCCATCGCGTTCCTTTGTTGTAGGTATGAAAGAAAGTGATACAACTGTTTAAACTTTACAAATAATGGCAAGTGGTCGGAGGTAAAAATGTTTTCCTCAGATATTGTTTTGAGCTCATGACATCTGTCTATCAACGAGTTTTCTACGGGTATATGATCAATGATTGACATAGTTCTAGTGTATATATACTTAACATCGGAGAGCCTCTGAATACTACAAAGGGATGTTAACCCCGTCTCCGATAGGAACTGGGATACAGACGGAGTTCCCTCACCTGTTTAGTGGGACAGAAGCCTTGCATTGAAATCATCGAGCACGATGGTTTCTCCTTTAGATGAACAGTCTAGTACTAGTGATTGCAAATTACTTAGGGTTGATAAGTAGGTCTCCATACAACTATCCGCTGGCATAAATACTTCTATTATATAGAAAGGAGATATACTCCCCCTGGTTAATTGTATTGCTAATATGCGTTAATCCTGTAAACAGTCGACTTTATATATATGATTACTGAAGCTCTTCTTGTAGAGTATGGATACTCCTCCTTTACCACACTTCTCAGAGCCATAAAGATTCAATGAAGAGTTTGCTATAGATATTGCGTCGTACTTGTTGTTTATGGAGTCTATAAAATGAAGGGAGTGTTGTTTAAGCTTGTGTTCAACAATAATCGCCAGATCAAAATCATTGTCGTCTAAAAGTTCTAATAACGCAAACCCTGAGGACATAATTCCTCTTACATTTACATTCAAAGACATTAAATTCAGAGTCATGGGGTTTATAACACTTAATAAACTGATTATAATATAAACTGTACTAGACATTATCGGATTGAATTATACGATATAGTCACTAATATCCCGTATAGGATCCCGATTCGTCAACGTTTGTATCCCAGGCACCATAGCCATCGGTCCCCCATAGTGATGGTCTATCCGTATTATCGTTTTCATCGTTGTAGTCGTCATAGTCATTGTAATCGTTGCGGTTTGTATAGTTTGACTGGTTGTAATTATGATCGCGTCTATAATGAGGGGTGTTTCGTCGGTTGGAACGTCTCTGTGACTTATCTTACTCCCATTCTGATCTGTATTGCCACTTTCGTATACTCATGTCTGTTGGCCAGAAATACTCGTCCTCAACTTTGAGTGAAATGTCATCAGGGATGTTAATTTTTGCAGCTGAGCCTTGATTACCATAAAACATTGAAATAACGGTTCGCTTTACGCCGCTTTCAGTGAGATACTGAACTATATCTTCTTCAGTTGTGTTTGGGTCAATATTCCCGATATGATATGACACAATCGTTTTCCTCTAAATCAACAAGCACACTTACCTATGATCAACAGAAATACACACACTACACCCAATCTCGTCATGATCTCCACAATACATCTTCACTGCCTCGTCGTGATGCCTCGAACATTTCTCTGTCAGTATGTCCGGCGATATGGTAATGTCGGACATGTTGACTCCATCTCCAAAGTCTGCTTTGTCAACAATGTGATGTAGTTTTAACTCAGCCACGCGGTTGTGGAATTTAAAACAAGATTTACAAAAGTACTCCTTACAGTTCACACAATACACGGATGCTTCTTTGTTGATGTCTTCTTCAGAACATGGAGTACAGAAAAAATCATGAAAATTATCTGACGTGACAGATGTCGCCATGTTTGATTTTTGATACACCCCTTAGTTATAACGAATTTGGCCGGGTTATGAAGATAACAAGTGTAAATATAGATGCAGTATTGACGGATAGATATACGTTGAGAGCAAGTTAAAAGTAATACTTAATGCATGGTGCTTGCTATCGACTTAAAAGAGACTCTCTCAGAGATGAAGATTTGAACCTTTTGAAATAAAGCGTCTTCTACCGTAAGAAATAAGAATTTCTGAAGTAATATAGAACTAGATTATTGACAGCTTCCTAGCCCTGCTCGTTACTATACAAAGAAGATCTAGAACATTAAAATTTCAGATATCTAAGGGCGTTTAAAAGGGTTTATTTTTTAAACAACGTCTTAACTTAAAAGTGGTTATCCTAGATAGCATGGTCACGTGGGTGTTTGGCAAAACTCATTTCCCGCACACGCTCATGTACACATACATCATTTCCGTCAAGCGAAAATGGTTCGAATGAGGAGGAAAACAAAAAGCGTAAATATTAAGTTAATTCTGGCTTAATAAGATATCCCAATAATCGTATTTTTTCAGTTAACCCTCACCACCTAGGTTTTTTTCGGCCATTCGGTGAGCAAGATAAATCTGGGAAAAATAAGCACTATTTATATATAGGATGTTAAGATGTATCCAACCAGAAGGTTAAAAAAAGTATTGTCAGAATAACAAGAATAAAAACCTAATAGAACAAATGCCTTTCAAAATAAAATATCATATTATAAATGCTTTCCTGGAAAGGGATTTTTATTTGCCCTCTGCAATCATGTAATTTTAAATTCAATGTAAAAATTAAAAACTAAAGGGAGGTAATTGATATGATTTTTTTTTCAATAAACACATACCAGAAAAGCTCGGGAAAAAGAATTCTCCCCATTTATTTATAAAACAGCTTTCCCAAAAGAGATCAGACAAAGCGACGGCTCACTTCACGTTAATTAACGAAAGCACGGGGCTTTAGCATCTTATAAGTAAAAAAATGAAAAACAGTCTTTGGTTTAAAGCCAATGATTGTCAATAACAATTTTTGACGTTTGTTACTCCATATATTCACATCTTTGAGAGAGTATCTTTAAGAGTTAAATTGTCAAATATGATTCTTATTTATTTAAATTGATGCTGGACTCAAATATTGTAAGTTTGAATTTGGGTTGATTAAAAGTATACTAGCGCTCAGAAAAACTGCAAAAAATGGGTAATATGAGTTATAAATTAGAATAGAATATGTTGAAAAATAGCGAAAACCACAGGATCATGACAATATGACGCCTGTATTATTCATTATCATTTTTTCAAAGTGCCATTTTGACAAATTTGGTACCCACCATTTTAACTTCATTGTTAACATTCGAGTAACATCTAAAATAGCAAGGAGCGCTCGGATTAATAAGTGGTGATCATCTGGTAAGAAAGATCATGCGAAAAACATAAAAATAATGTTATTATACAATATTAACAACGTGAATGTTCAACATTGAGATTTTATTGGGTTTTATTGGTTTCAAACGTTTCTCGGCTGACCTTATTTTATCGCTAATTGTAAACAAACCTTGTAATGTTCACTCATTTAAAACGACCTTGTGAATGTGTTACACTCTCAATTCCTCTGTAAAAGGGAATTTGAAGTACTTTTAAGTTAATGTTCAAATAATCTAGAACCTTCACAATTCAAATGTAAATGAGCGCAAGTATGGCTTTAAGTTAGCATCTCAGGATGGGTTGAACGTATGCATAGCGTAGTTAAGGCTTTAAAAGAACGTCTTGGATATGTCTATGGGTTATCTAACAATTCTTCAGATCGATGTTTCATGCTAATTTTCCACTTAGACATTAAGAGCACGCTGAGTCGTGTCATTGAGTTCGGTGATTGTTTGACTATAAGTATATACATGTATTTCTTTCTTTTTGTTAATAAGTCTGTTCATTGTTTTCATGAATAACCACACGTCCCTTTGATAAACTATAAACATGTACATGTAACAGAATCAGAATCATGTCAAGGAGAAGAACTTTATAAGCGTTTAGCTTCCGTTCCAATCCGTTTCACTAAATTGTTTGTAATGCATACAATGGTGTGTATTTCTTCAATGAAATATGTTTAAACTAAACTAACCAACATGACTTGCATTTTAAAACTTCATTTATATCTGTAGCTTCTCTATACAAACGCTTAAAGTTTGATTTTCAGGGTATATTATCATCTTCGAATTTACCTGCGTACTTTAGAGATCTATACATGCGGTTTTCCAAACAGTCCAATGATTTCGGTTGGAAGTCCTCATAAAACTTGTTCGCCACGACATTGCCATGATCAAGCAGCCAGGGTAAATCCTCTATTCCGTAAATACATACATGTCTCACGATCTTCCCGTGACATTTCTCGACGTTAGATCCTCCCCACTTCACGGCCCGAGCAACAAAAGTACAGTGAACCCTCGTTTATCCGGACACGTCCGTTCACAACAAAATGTCCGGTTTACCGAATAATCCGGACTAATGAAGCAGAGCATGTTCTTATTCACATTAAGACATAAACGGTCTGTATGAGCGGTGTATAGTTATAATCCTTTAGCAAACGCCAAATTGTCGACCGTCCAAAATTGAAAGAGTTTGCAGAAGACATCAAAATGTGATGAATTTCAAAGATAATCTTCTGATATGGCAGAAAACATTGTGGGAAAAGGAGAAATTGCTCTTTACGAGCAATTTCTCCTTTACCCACAATGTTTTCAATAGTCGTCTGCAATAAACTGGTCCAATAATTCCGTTCCCTTACAATTTTGTTCGGATTGCGAGACATCCGGATAATCAGGGTCCGGATAAACGAGGGTTCACTGTACCAGCCTCGTTTGTAATATCTCCTTGGTTACCACCAGGAACTCCTGGTAACGCGGTTAACGTCGCCCATACAGTTTCTTCGGGGGCGTATGTATCCTTTAACCAGTCAATAAACTCTTCAGCAAGTGTGTCTGTGGTTACAAAGTGAACAAATTCTCGACAAATCAACCCGTAAGCGCTTCCTTTCTTAATTGTTATATTCCTGTGAAACTGTGGCTTTATTATCGAGGTTCTTACGGCTCTCTTTCCAAATAACAATGTTTGTGTCATTATTCTGTCTTTATCAATGCCTATACGATAACTTTCAATATTGCTGGCACCGTTCAGATCATTAAGTATCCTAACCGGTTCTAAATTCGTCTTCAACATGAACTCCTGACCCGCTAGATTGATGTAGTATTTCCATTCCACATCGGACTTCAAAATTGCCTTCATACACATCATCTCAGCCTGCACTTGTCTAATCGTCGAGTATATAACGGCTACTCGGTCTCGTATAACCAACACGTTGTCAAGACACTTGGATATGGAATCGAACAAATCATATATCTGAGTTGGTGCTTTTCTATCAATGTGTACACAATACACATTATGAGGTCTGTAAATATATCTCAGAAGTCGATGTGCCTGATTCGCGTTGATGTGAAGCTTTATGGCAAACGCCAAGGGGAAACTCTTCTCCTCCTTTGTTATGTTATGTTTTCCGTACATGTACGAACGTCTTAACGCATGGTAGTTATGGGCCAGCGAGAGGAAATCACAGGTATGACCAATCTCACTTCTCTTCAAAACCAGTTCCTTCGTGATATCAATGCCTTTGACCGGTTTGAGAGAAGTGACCTGGCTTTTTCCCTGTTTGTTGGTATGTTCTTTCTTTGTGAGATTTTTTATAAGATCATTGCAAAATTCTTTGTTTATCTCAATGTATTTATCCATATCACATAACACTCCATTCTGCTTATTTCTAATCCGCACATGTGATTCGTCAGCCGTGCGAAACCGGGGGATTCTATTTATATACGTAGCAGTGCCTTTAATTTTGAAAGCCGATTTTGAGATATATTTCTGTTCTTTAACGATACTATTTGTATCAACCATTCTCGTTAAAGTCAAATCATCTCGCTCTGGATGTTTTGATTGGATGCTCGTGTTACCACCAGAAGGCGCTGTTATCTTTCTCTGGAATGACGTTGCCAGGAACCAGATTGTGCCAAAAACGTACAACACGGAAAACAGCGCCATATTCCTCGATTTACGGATTGGGCAACCTTAACAATTTGATTAGAAAATAGATTAAGAACAGTTATAACACAAGGATATAAATATGGAGGATTGAAAATGGTAGACTTGAATGCCTTTATGCTCAGTCTGAAAGCAACTTGGATTAGGAGAATTTTTAATCTGGATAACAAATTTAGTCAATTGGTGAACTTCACTTGTGAGGCAATGAACGAATTTTATAAATATGGCTCTGATTATACAAAAAGGCATTTAAATAATGAAATGAATCCATTCTGGAAAGACGTGTTACATAGTTACTACACTTTATGTCGTAATTTGAAAGTGGCAAATGAAAGGCAGTGCTACTCGACTAACATATGGTACAATCCAGATATTAAGGTCGGAGGCTCTAGTGTTTGTTATAGGCGATGGCTTGCAGCAGGAATCATTTTTCTTGGAGATCTAATAAACCAAAGAGGAGAATTTTATTCCTTCAGAGAATTCATGGCTAATTTTAATATAAGAACCAACTTTATTGAGTATAATGGGCTTTTGGCGGCAATAAGAAACTTCCTTGAGGTAAAAAATGTAACATACACACCAAGAAAAACTTATCATCCCCCCATTCCAATAGGACTTGCTATCATCAAAAAAGATCTCAAGGGATGTAAAACCATTTACAAGTGTATTAGAATAAAAGAGGAATTTCCTAAGTCATTACAAAAATGGAAAGATGAACTTATTGCCCAACCAAACCCAACAATTCTAATGCATGAATCCATATATGACATAGCATTTAAACATACTAGAGATCCAAAATTGTTGTGGTTTCAATTTAGAATAAACCATAGAATACTTGGCACAAACTATTTACTTAAAAAGATGAGTTTATCAGAAGAAGATACTTGCTCGTTCTGCAAAAGTGCTCCAGAGACTATCCTACAATTATTTTGGTCCTGTGACATAACCACACAATTTTGGGTGGCATTGTCAAACTATATCAGGAATAGATGTAATTTGAATTTTTCAGATTGGACCACTTGTGAGATCTTATTTGGAGGCAATAAGTTAGACTCAGTCATGAATATAATACTGCTGCAAGCCAAAACCTTCTTGTTTTCTTGTAAAATGAGAGATCAAATGCCATCTGTTCAGGCGTTCTCCAAAATAGTCAAATCAAGATACCATGTAGAAAGATTTCTGGCAAAGAAGAACTTAAACATGCCTAAATTTGAAGCTCAATGGGAAAAGTATAAAAATCTCATTACAACTGACTGACACTACCTTTTTCAATCTTATTGTTTTCTACCAATTCATAGCTTTTCGTAGCTGTGAGTTTTTTTTCTCTTCATCGCAACGACCCTCAAGACACAGCCACATGAATTGGTCAATTTAAAAAAGAATTACTTTTTTGACCCATGGTTTTTTGCCGTATTACTTTAAATTTTGCTGTGGATTTTTTCTTTTTTTTTCTTTTACCTGTTTTTGTATTTTGAAGTTTTTTACCTGTTGATGTTTTTTGCTTAGTTGAATATAGACCATTTTGAAAGTTAACTCTGCTACTGTGAGTGTGCAATCATACATTGAAGTTTTCTTTCTTTATGATGCTTTTATTAATAGTGTTCTATGTTGATATTTTATATGAATAAGACAAATTGGTGCACTCATAAAGAAAAACATTTTCTCGCAGCTTGCCTTTTTTTTTATTTTTAGATAGAAGACTGAGATATACTTTGAAACTATAAGCTCTATCCTCAAAATAGTGTCTTTAGACAAAATCTGATTTAGATATGGCCTTTGGATAATAATCATTTGATGTTTTTGATAACATTATCTAACTTTATACAACTGATAGGACAGTTCATATAAACGTTTAATCTGGGTATAAGTTCTTTTGAAAAATACAACACAGATACTTGTTTTGAGGTTGGGCCTGAGTCTTTTGAAAAGTTTACTGAGAATATTTTTTGATAATACGTCTTTATAATTTTGAATTAGCTGATAATATAAAAAAAAATAATAATAAAATCCAAGTACAGTAAAAAATGTATACCTATGTTTTGGGTTAACCCAATTGTAGCTATAACACCTTTATAGGTTGAGACTAGTGACCAGTACATACTTGAATTTGTTGGTAAAATACAATGTCTTTTACAATACATGGATATGACAATTCCTTGAACAATTATGTTAATAGGGAGCCTCACAATGTGTGCCTCAGTATAGGATTGCAACAAAATAAGTCCTCCTAGTTCATGTCTGTACTCTTCATTAGTCCTAGCAATTAAGTTTTAATAACACTTTTTTATTTGGGGGAATTGTTCCAGCTTTACTCATAGATGTTGATTAGACAATGGCTCAGTACATGTGTATGTATATATATATATATATATTTTTTTTTTTTGTTTTAGTTGTTGTTGCTGAAGGGTCATTGTGTAAAAATATTCTATGTTATTTACTGTTTTTGGAAATAAATGGGCTGCTATGCAGCTGAAATTAAAAAAAAATTATATCAACCCGCATGAAATGTGTAAAAGATGCTAATTTGTTTTTACAACTTTGAGGGTTCAGCACAAGACTATAGCATCTCCTCGACAAAAGTGATATAGTCTTGCATTGAACCCTCAATGATTTTGGGCAGTATGGTAGTTTTGACGCAGATTACATATAGATATTTTATTGTTTGTGTGAGTACATGTATTCTTTATTATATTCCCCTTGTTATACAGAGACTTTTGGTTCAATGTTATTGTTAAATTTTATAATAAACAGGTTCATCCACAAAAAAAAAAAAAAAAAAAAAAGAAAATAGATTAGAACAGAAACGCAGGGTTAATAATGAGTTATTCTGTGTTTATTTTATTTCATTATATATTATTCAATATCAACTATTATGGATCCCATATAAAATTTCCAGACACTTGAGTGGTAAATATGCAGAAGGAAGGTTATATCGTTTTATCTCAAGATTGATATTGAAATGACAACCTGTTGTACTTATTCATGGTAAAATGTGAAGATCGAATTTAAACGTTTCGCTTGTTGTTATTATTGCTCCAGTTATACCAAGCGGTTACTCGATCTTAACATGCTTGCAACATTTCCTACCATGTGAATTCAGCTAAATTGTAGACGGAGACAAAAACATCACGTCAAAATGATGTTATTAAAATTGGTCAATAAACCGCTAAATGTTCATCACACGTGTGTATTGAAAAATCATATCAGATACTTTAAGCGAGTAATATGATATAAGTTTTGATAACGTGTTTTACAATTCATGAATGATAATGTTATTTAAAAAAATAATAAAAGATCGTGATGTTGTTGCGTTTGTAAAAATATCATAATGATGCACTGTTATTTAAAAGACTATGATGCAAAGAACACATATACCTGTTTTCTTCATGGCGGAGGCAAACTGTCATCAGATATTCGTCTTATTTGAGGCAATCCGCAAACCAAACTCGTTAGCGTTGAAGGACGATGGATAAAATGCTACAATGCCAAACTTTTGGGATGTACACAACTATTTGCCTTTTCTCTTACAAAGTAAATAAGAAATGTTTGATCATAACCACAACGCATATTCCGTCTTTCGGCAGAATGTAATATACAAATGTCAAACTTGTTAAAATTGAGGTTGTTGTACTTTATAAACATCAACTTAAAGCATGTTTACTACGTAAACCTAATTTGTAACATCCATTTTAAGAAAAGCTAAATGCAAACACAACTCACAATTCCACAAATAAAACGTTTATTGGACTACACAATCTGAATTCCCTAAATTCCTATAAGCCACGTGTTGACCCTTGACGGTCGATGACAATTTCTGTTTCGCCACAAACGAATTGTCCATTCACCAAAAGGCAATCATGTGTTGAATCACAGAACACTAAACATTTACAGTGCAAAGTACTTCCCAATTTCCCAGCATGCTTATATCCGTTTGGTATTTCCGTTTACAAAATCTTCAACGTGTAGCATTCCAACAGGCAAACAATTGCTAACTTTGCGTTTAGTATGAACGATTTCTTGTTATTCCCTAATAAGAACTGGTCTCTGGTGGGTACTTTGCTCTTACGTTGATATCGGATTGGCAAGAGAGAGAGAGAGAAAGCTACCCCTTCAGAATTAACTTAGTCGCGTCATACGAAAACGAGATATGTTGACAATTTCGCAGGTTTTTGTATTATGAAACTTTCTTTGTTGGTTCGTGGGCTGATGATTGGCCATCTTAAACTTCGAAACTCACTTAGTTATAACAACTTTTCCCAATAGTCTACTGGGTATAATAGTGGTACATCAGATACTAGAATTATTAACTTAGGTTTTAAGTTAGTTATCACAATTTGTTTTTCCAATATTCTACTGAATCTAATCTTGGAAAAATCAGGTATTTTCAACTGAAATTCTAGGTTTAGTTTGTTTTGCACCATTTTAGTAACATACAGCATCGAAAGATTTCAGTTTTGTACGCACGTCTTACACATGTTTTCTTCTGTATTTAATAGCTTAGTCTTGGGGAATACTTTTTTCACAAGAAATATAAAACAAATGCTCATTTTACGTTTCTTTAACGGTATTTGATTTATGTTGAAATGCCTGGCTCATGTCAAATGAGGGAAGACCCTAGACTTGATTGTCCACAAGGGCTGTATAAGTCGAATAGAGCCATAGGCTTTCCACAGGGAATCCAAAAGACAGGTACCATGTCATGAAAACCAAAACCTACCTCCATCGTGTTTGGAACCAACCTAGAGAGCGGCGATGAACACATAAAAGAAACAACAAGAGTTGTGTTGGAAAAGCATCGGCAAATCAAACATGCTGGCTAAGGACTTGATTTGACGACTACGTTGAACAAATGGTTTTCGTTAACCGTGACAATATAGCGTCACCCATATGACAACTAGGGTTAGAAATGAATAACATATGATATAGCCAGTGACGACCAGAAAGTTATTGGTTACTATCGATCGATACATGATATATGAAGCTAGAGCTATGATACCGTTTTATATAAAAAGAAAAAACGGATTTCACTTGATCCTTCTTATTCCAATACCTTTTTCTTAATTAATGTTATGGAACCTGAACAAAGATAAAATAGTTTTTATCCAGTTTGATGTTAAACGAACGCCCTTGTTGAACACCATATTTCAATCATTCCCTGATTAAAAAAGTGTTATAATATTACAAAAGGAATCATAGCTATTCAGAAAAGTGCATAGTACATGGTCACATTGAACAAAATATTTACAGTTCTTATGACGTTTTACCTTCACTTGCACATGTGTCAACACGCATATTTAGATCAATTCTTTTAAGGTGCTTTTTGGACAAAGGGTGCGTCAGCACCTTAGTCCATTGAATTTACATGCAACTTTTTGAGGGACGGTACTTTATCGATAAACAAACAGCAGTCTGACCCCAATTACTCTTAGATATCCGCCTTCAATGTGCGGACTAATACATTCTTGGAACTAGGAATGTAGTCCGGATTTACTCGCTTTGTTTTGCTCTATATCATCATAACTGTTGCCTCATGGAAAATCGTAAAATGTGCAGATGTTCGAAAAAAATACTTTCGTTCAGTCTCTGTTCACAGAAATAATAATTATAGTAATGGTGGTAAAAGGAGCAGTTGTTTTCCTCAAGATGTTGCACAAAGAAATTTTCAAATGTATCCTCAACCTTCTTGCTTTAAACGCACCTTAGTCATTCATGTATAAGAACGTTTGCATTTCAAAGTTATATGTCGTTTAAACAATACAGTATATGTATCGTCCATGAAATATAATTTAATGTAGGTATTGAAAGCATTATCATCCAGTAGCCTCAATATATCTAAATATCTACATTCAGCATGCAGTAAATCTCGAATCAGTTGTAATGGTTTTAGATTTAAGTGCATATTAGTTCAATGTATTAGGGCTCTAAATACGTAAATCTATACTAATTTCGCTTCTGACGGTTTTTCTGCAAAGCGTATCATACAGTTGCATAGCTGCTGTTCGAGATTACAGATATCAGGTTTTAACTTCTCATATCCTCACATCTGTGAACGAGCAGCTTTAAAGCCAGCCAATTCGCCGTTTCTGCAATCAGTTATCGGCGGCAATCATTTTCCAATTTGACCATTAACAGCAATGGCGCTTGGATAAGGATGTTTGTATCTAAAAGGACTATCTCACTGATTGAGAATAGCCATAATGTTGAAGATTAAACTGTTTTAACTGTTTGTTTTAGAAACGATGATCTAAATTTGAATCACCTGTGTGTAAAAGCTGATACTTTAATGAACATGACCACGTTAACTAATTCTTTCCTGTCGAAGATTGAAAGGGTACCACCTTCATTGCCAATCTCATCTCCTCCTACGTGAAAACTCAAAGTGAAATAAGAGCCTTAGATATAACGGTATAATAGGGTATAATCTGATCAATCTTCGACTCGACCGATATTATGTTTTTTAACTTTATTGTTGTTGATCGCAGCTGCTTATCGATACATGTCCATTGCATGTGAACATGCTCAGACATGAAAATGAAGTAAAAATAGCTATCGTAATTAACAACGAATATCTTTGATAATAGGTCCTCAATGGGGCATTATGCCATGATACAACATGGATTGTATACAGAATAGGAAGCGTTCGCCTCAATCCGTTAAATGATGACTGTAAACACTTGTCCTGGGACTCAGTATACGCCAGCCATGTTTCTAATATTGTATATACACTGGAAAACGTTTTGATCTATTGAACAGTTGTAAATTGAAAGCAGGTGTATTCAGTTATCTCCCTTTCATTGACTGCAAAAAATCCGATATAGTATGACCTCTTTATCATTAAGTTGTGGTGAATATGCATGATCGGTGTGAGGCAATTGATTGGTAATTTGTTTATCGTTTAGTCATTATTCCCATGTTTCCATGGAGCTATGCTCTGGTCTGTTGAAGTCATAATTGTATCGAGCGAAAGATTTAAGAAACGATTGTGTTACCAATGTCTACCAATTTAATAGAAAACTTCTACCAATTATTATGGAATGCATATCATGTATCCATGAGCATCGACAATGTGCTGACCGCCTTAGAATGAATGAATCCTGTTGGAAATGACTAAAACACCAATAAAACCATTCAACCAGTCCTTAATAGATATTGTATTATAGTAAAATTTTAATTAAAGTCTGAAGGTTCGCAAAACCAGAAAAAGAGTGCCTGTTGAATTAGCTCAATATTTTGGAGGTTACCATTTGTACAAATGCTTATGTTGTAAATAGGATTATGTAAGAGTATGGCAGAAATTTCACTTGACGTGAAAGATGATAGATATACACACTGAAAGAATGAAAGAGATGAACTTTATTTTAGTTGCATATCCTTATAAAGATTTAAATGTCGTTTCCATGACAGCGTACTATTTGTAGCATTGTTGTTATTCAATGTTGTAGTTGAATGAATGCTTTGATGTTAAGCATTATTTTGCAGAAAATCTACATACTTAATTGCTCCTTGTCGTTCACAGGTCTTGTATGGGGGCAAATCTTTTCACAGTGGTTACCTCCCTCACTCTCACCATGTCATATTTGTGACAGGAATTTAGCCCATTTAAAAAATACCATCTCCAAGGAAAGAAGACAACAACTTATAGAACCATGCAAAAAAATAATGTTCATGGACTCCTTTCATCACCATAGTGTTTGCATAACACGTGATAATCATCGTTTTACTTTATAGCGTAACCTGACTTGGGCAACGGTCGAGGTAAATGTTTCAAAAGATGACTTTGACCATTGAGGAGAAGTTTGGTATAAGGAATGTTTGCAAGCGACATAGAAGAAGTTGATCGATTATTGTCACAATCTTCATACGCCGGCTTGTTTGGACTTTTTTTTAGACTTGTTTAAATAGACAGTTAAGACAGAAAACAATTACAAAGTATTTTAAACATAAAATGTCTTCTTAATTACGTTGTAAAAGAACAAAGTTACTTTTTTTCCTTCATGTGGGGTAATACCTAGTGAATCATGTTGTGCTGTGTCGATTATGCCAGTAGACTACCGAAACGATAAAACATTCTCTCAAAGGTACTGATTGTTTTCCTGACTAGACACATTTATTCAGTGCTATAAGACTGATCAAACATGTCGGCTTGAACTCTATTGAGATTGTTTGATTTACCTCGGCTTAACCTCGAAGTACTCGTTACTAAACTGACCTACTTGCAATGGACACTGCCTCTACTTTCATGTACTGTACTCTTCATCCGGGTCCAAATGATTCCTACGTTGAGCAATCGCAACAAACACAAAACAATTCAATGTATAATTGGTCAGTATTTGGTTAAGTGGAGTTTCGATCATTTATGTTTCAGAGATCGTTCATCGTTAGACACAAAGCTGACTTTGCTATTCTGATAAAACAAATCTATTGAAAAGAGCATACGCTTGTCTGCACAAGCCTATAAGGAATCAAATTGTATGTCATTAAGCAAAGATACTCTTTCACAAATTTGTGTAAACAGCATCAGATATATCTAATACACGCCATAAAGGAAATAAGTACTTCTTGTTAAGGAGAAAAGGGGCGTTCCAAATATCAACGTTATTGTGAGAAAATGAGAATATGCCTATCATGATCATAAATAGTTTTGTTACAATGCATCCATATGTTTGTTCTGTACAGGGTTAATACAATTTAGGAATTAAATTACTTAAACAAGAAATCTAAATTGTTTACTTTTATATGTAACAGGACCAAAATACTGCGTTCTAAAGCCAAGTGGTATTAGTACCTTATTTGAGATCAAGTGACCCCCTTTGTGGGTTCAAATCAAGTTAACGGTGGATGTGAATGTTCACGGTAGTCTACTGGCAGTCTGCGGGATGCCGATGGTTCTTCGCGCTTTGACCAGTCCTCATTGGTAAATAAGCTTGTTATTGTCCTTCATCGATTATAAATAAGGCAACACGATTTGGCTGCAATATTGTTTCCTAGATGTATAACACTGCCAATGAAACTAACACATATGTTATCTACAGATGGGTGTGTTGTACCAATTGACTTGTGTTATTTTTATTTCTCACCACAAGTAACGAATTGAAGAATTAATTTCGAGTCAATTTGTCGACGGACCAATTGACCAATTGACCAGTCGACCAAATCTCGCAAAATGCTTGTCGGAGTTGTTCTATTAATAGGAACTGTCGAGAGCAATATCCATGTGCATTTGGTGTCAAAGGTTCATATAATCTTTCATAAGCTAAACAATTATCAATATTCTTTTCGGTGTGATAATGAATGCAATATCATTCGTCATTTCGAATGGAGGAAACAGATATTTTGCTTATAACCAACCATTGTTCCAATTTTTTGTTTTCGTTTTATATTTTTTCATAAATGAGGCATGTGACCTGTAAACGACGCAGCTCCATTGGTATCGTCATGAAGGTAACGTCATTATCTCTGAGTCGACCAATTCGATCGAGACTCGATCCGCTCGCATCACGGCATTGTCGATCAATTCACTTGGATCTGAAACTTATCGGATCTGTGTATCTGAATGAGGTTATTCATCGTGTCAACATTATTTCAGTTATATTGCAATGCCCGACTGTAAATGATGGAGGGAGACCCCATACTCAGCTGTCTATAATGGCTTGTCAAACCGGGTAGAACCATCGGCACTCCAAAAGTCAGTCGGGAGATTCTCTTTCATGAAAATTCAATCTGAATTTGAAAGCATCGGACGCCAATAACTTAATACGAACATATGATTCGTCATCGTCCAAAATTGCAGCCGACACCACAAAAAGGCTTTTCATTGTTTAGCCCCTTATTCAAAGAAAATTTTCCCGTTTTACTCATATCCAGTAGACGACTTAAGAATTTATTTTGACAAGCAATTTTCTCTTTAGTCACAATGAAATGGTTATTTACTAAAAGTAGAACTAACAGCAAATAAGACATGTTTTCCTACACGATATGGCCATTTAAAAGCGAGGTTTTTAACAAGCACTTTGGTCAGAGACGGGACATAATGACATTACGGGCAACACGCTATATTATTTTACAGAAGAGATACATTTTAACCCCTCTCAGATGAATGTGGTTTATAATGTGTATTGAGGTTTAATCGCACTTAGCTAAGTGCACTTGAGATATTGTGTGAAACTTTTCCCTGGCCATGTGTCTATGAAGAAATGGTTGAGAGCGTACTCGAAATGTTTCAAACTTCCGTAGCAAGAGACATAAATTAATAACAATAAACAGACAGAAATGCCCTATTTGATATTGTATTGTACGCGTAGTTATATACATTCAGAAGAAATATTAACGTAAGTAAATAAGTTAATATCATATTAAAGGATCAAGTGTACAGGTATATACAAAAAGAACCATAAGTCATTACAAATACAATATTATAACTGACTTATGGGCCTATATGTCACTGTTAAATAGATTTGATTAAATTGCAGCACGAGTATAGCTTGTATTTCAAGATAAACAATCGCACTGCAAGATTAAATCACATAAGCAGTCAATTGATCGACCGAACTAATGACAGAGAGAGAGGGAGTTCATGTATGTACATATAAGACATGAGGCGGGTGCGCGGGTATATCTATTAACAAACCAGTTACCTTGTCAATTAACAGTCCAACCAATCAATCAATCAATCAACCATTACACCCATCCAGAAAACAAACAATGGTTCGTATTCTGGTCTAAAATCCATGTACAAGAAGCATTATAACAATTATCAAGTCTCTTATATCATGATTTCAGTATCGAGACTGAACTGGTTATGAATCCTTTTTTCTCTTCACTGGTTTCTGTATTGTATCAACCTCAAAGCAATTATAGTGCAAGGACTGGTTAAATAGTGGTGAAAGAATATGCCAAACTCGAAAAGGACAGCCGACATTATGTTTGTCAGTCGAGATACTACATTTCACAAAATCCAATTTTACTGATAGGTTCTGGACTTCTGGAAAAACGAAACACGTCAAAATATTCTAACAAATAGGATAGTTCGAATCATTCGAGAGCAAAAACAAACAAACAAACAATTTAAACTAAGAAGTACTTAATGTTTAATTAATCTAGCTTACATATGTATGTATATTTTACAGATAAAGGTATAGAGAGCCAAACATGAATAAACACTAATAAGGTTACATTTGATTTAGAGATAGGCCTGGATAATGTTTACTTTTCATCTAATGTTATAGATCCAAGATGTTGATTCCTTATTTCAGCTAATTTGCTTCATCAATGGAATCTAATACCTCACATGATGCATCAGTACGTATATGTTTGCTTCTAATGACTGTTATGAACTCTTTTATAGATTAAATATGGCTCATAGCAGTTACAATGATTTCACGAATATATTTTGAGTTTTAAATTTGCCAAAAGGTCTACATCAAACAATAATACAGTGTAATTTTATAACATTACGAATTGCATCATTGCGTACAAGAATGATTTGTGGAGCTAAAATGACTCTAGAATCCATAACGGATGATGTACATGTAAGTGATTGAGATTAACCAAGCATTTACAATTGAATATATCCAGAACTACATTTAGCCAAAACCAGACTATGTTTATGATCAGAATTAATGAAAACTGAGCCTTAGTTCTGCAAAATTTAAGTTTTTTCTAGGTATTTGTTTACAAATCTGCCATGTAATGGATCATTACAAGCTTATTGATAAGTTGATCTTGTCTTTACAATAATTATAGACCATTCTGCTAGGACTGGTCTACCCCATGTATCTGGAAAAACATACATGTCGACATCTTTTGTATTGTGTATAACGTCCTTTTTAATGATATTTCAGTTACATGTATCTCGGGTATTGGTCACAGAGTCTTGTTGCTTGGATCCCACCAGCTTTTACATAACTCAGATAATTGAAATGTCTTGACACTCGTAGAGCTATATGTCTTTAAACGTGTTTTTTTTATAATCATAGTTAAGTACATATATGTTACAAGGGAAAATGGAAATATAAAATATAAAAAATATAACTTAAAGATGCTTAATCAGAGATGTATTGATATTTTGGAGTTAAAACGTCATTTCTTTAAAACCCTTTTACAGTTGCTCTGTTGTATGATTCCAAAAAGTGTTGCAACGATTTTGAAATAAATCGATCAAAGACAGCATATACTGACGCTTCCTGAATTAATCATAACTTCAATAGCTATCAATAATTGTATATCATGCAACGATAAACACAATGTATTGTTTCATCATTGTTTAAGCAACATTTTATTTTCCTTTGAAATTTTCTCATCTGTGAACAAGCACCTTTATTCGCCATTTAACATGAGTAAAACATTGTGTCAAAGCAGTTGTAGACAGAATGGGAATAAACTGAAAAATAGTTGATGAAATAGAAGTAGACCAACTGGACTTAGTGGACTTAAATAAGTTTGCACTTAAGTATTTAGAGCACATATACAATGAGTAGATATGTTTTCAGATCCAAAGGCGTTTTAACAGTTTTGAAACCAATTGCATACCGTCTATACATACTTAGATATATGGCAAATATTTTGAATAGATTTGCGTTCAGTAGGTATTTTCTCATTAGATATCAAATGGCAATTTCAACGTCGTTTTATTCCCAATCTCTAATTGTCTCATGTGTAAAAACACTTTTGTAACCGTCAATATCCAAACAGGAGAGACGGAATCTCTATCTAAATGCCACAACAGTGGTATGTCAGCAAATGGCTTAAATCAACGGAATTAATATAATCAAAGGCTAAATATTATTCATCAAAATACAATTCTGTAACTTTACAATAAAACAAGTCTCTATGATAAGACAAGATGCATATAAGATAAGTGCATGTAAGTTAACATATTGTGTTGGTAAAGTGCTAAAAGAAGAATCAACCGATTTAAACAATTGATGTGTACAAATCACCGTACAAAATGCAGTTTATAGTTTTGTAATTAGATCTTTTAGTATGAGTACAGGTATCAGACTACGGACTTTGGTTATTTAGATTAACGAGACACATCTTCGCAAGCTATCTGGGTGAGTGCACGTTCGAACAGATGCGGAAGATAACACTTGAATACATTTATTTCAAGGCTGATATTGAGGGCGACTTGAACGAGTTAAAATCGCGTTTTGTCGTCTATCACTTATATCTAACTACATGTTTTTATTTCCTCAACCCTTCGGAAACCTTCCGAAAAAATCGTCCGCCACGTATATTTCATTGTTTTAATAATGTCTCTACCTTCTCTATATATGAACTATCTAAAACACCCTAAAGAAATGACGGACAAGAACAATATATTTACATCCGTATGGATTCTTTTCTTTCAATCATGTAACATAGGACTTCAGAGAGCATTGTAACAAAGGTAGCAACTGGTCAGAGAGAAAATTGCCTCACGGACTTTTTGACAATTATTTCAAGGTATCATAGTGATCCTTTTTATAAAGTCACGTTTTAAAAGACATTGTATAAGATGTTTTTATTATTCATGGAATGTACTTTAACTCAGCAATCAAATGATATTAATTGAAAATTGAGCATCTATTTTTATTTAACCTTAAGTAGGTTTAGCTCATGTAACTTTTCTTTTAAAGGTTGGTTGGTGGGAAAGGACCCTGTCAATATTGCCCTATTACCCATGTCATAGATGAAGACAATACATTAGTAAACAATGGACAGTTTTTGGATCTGATCACTGTCTTCATACGTAACCAATAAACTGTTTGTGCATGTATCATGTAATACTGATTGTGGAATTTTCCCTGTTTTGGTTTGCATGGTTGTAAAGGACTTGTCGACACCGAGGACTACGAGATCTCTGGAACCATAGTCTGTTATGTACATGGTCCCGCGGTCATCAACACAGACACCATGTGTGTATTCCATCTTTGGATACGTGTACCGGTTAACTAGATTACCGACCATGTCTATCACAACAACACCTTTGTTACAATCAGCCACAGCGATGTGCCCGTGTTTAGGCATTACACAAAGGAGTCGAGGTCCTCCGAATATTGACGCCCCGGTGTGGTCCGTAGAAATGGTTTGTAGACAATTACCTTGTAGGTCGTACACGGTCAGTTTGGCATCATTTTCGTGACTGACGTACAGACGGCTATCAGAATACGCGATGCCGACACACCAACAATCTACTGAAAATGAGTTTCTGACACACATCTTTTTCCGAACAGATACAACCTGGACTAGACGGTGAACTGGTACAGTGACGGCCACTTCATGTCCTTCCAGAGAACAGACACACAAGGGTTTAACAGACAGAGATAAGGAATCAGATACTCGGTAGGTGTCAGAGTCGTATTGCAACGATTTAAGTTTCTTGTTGTTCGAGTCTGTGATAATAACGGTACCATCAGGTAAGGAACAGATGTCATTAATATCACATACTGTCTTGTCAGATTTGATCTTAACATTGAAACTCTCTGTCTGTTCTCCTATTGTAGGTGTTATATGTCCTGTGTACAGACGGCCTATAACTGTATCAGAGGACAATACCGCCTGAACATCATTCCTAGCCTCAAAGGTAATTGTCAACAAACCATTTCTATTGCATTTACATGCCTTCATATTCACCTCGGCATCCTTCATCAATGCTTCGGCTCGTTTTAAATCAACAAAAGCTTGCGATGTATTAACACCGACAGATGTCTGGAGGCGTTTATCTATTGATTTTAATGACTCAATTGATTCATTACAAACCATAACATCTCCATTGAGCTTATCGGCAAACTCTTCGTACCTGTCAATGACATCTTTTCCTAATGCATTTCCTAGACTCCTGACATATTCGACTATCGTTTCCGTCCTTGCATTAATCTCAGCCAGGCTTGTTTCTTTTCGTTAGACAGGCGAGTATTGTGGTCAAGTCGATCTTGCTTCAAGCTGGATAAATCACGAATGTGTTCGGACAGACTCTGCTTGACGTTTTGGACAGATTTGTCCAAAACCATGGAACCAGCAATGTCGGGAATGTAGGACACATACTTACAGGATCTAAAATACACGTAAATTGTATTGATAGCATAAGTATGTTACGATTAAGAGTATAATGCATGCTGTTGTAAAGCAATAAGGAAGTATATATCGTGATAATTATATTGATGAGACCAGTCATAATTGTGACTGTTATATTGAGATTTAATGTCACATCAACAATAATTTAGTTATATTGCGACGCATGTCTCACCATGTAAGGAGGAGAATAGATATGTTTTCTGACCATGAGGGCTGACCAACTTTGTTAAACCTTTAACTGTCTGTTTGTCAGCTCTGAATCCACAGATAATCAAAATTAAATCCACATATACAATAAATTGAACAAATAGAAAGTGGCTTGGTGAACTACCACAGTTAAAGTTAATAGTAAAAAAAAAAGAAAACAAAAGTAATCATAAGAACAATAATAATGATGATGATAATGATGATGATGGTGATGATGATGATGATGATGATGATGATGATGATGATGATGATGATGATGATGATGATGATGATGATGATGATGATGATGAGATGATGATGATGATGATGAGATGAGATGATGAAGAAGAAGAAGAAGAAGAAGAAGAAGAAGAAGAAGAAGAAGAAGAAGAAGAAGAAGAAGAGGAGGAGGAGGAAGAAGAAGAAGAAGAAGAAGAAGAAGAAGAGGAAGAAGAGGAAGAAGAAGAAGAAGAAGAAGAAGAAGAAGAAGAAGAAGAAGAAGAAGAAGAAAGAAGAAGAAGAAGAAGGAAGAAGAAGAAGAAGAAGAAGAAGAAGAAGAAGAAGAAGAAGAAGAAGAAGAAGAAGAAGAAGAAGAAGAAGAAGAAGAAGAAGAAGAAGAAGAAGAAGAAGAAGAAGAAGAAGAAGAAGAAGAAGAAGAAGAAGAAGAAGAAGAAGAAGAAGAAGAAGAAGAAGAAGAAGAAGAAGAAGAAGAAGAAGAAGATAGTATAATGATAATAATACTGATAATAATACTGATAATAATATAAATTTTCATTCATTCATTCTCTTTATTTCCTCCTTTCGGAGATTAATAGAACAGTAACAAATACATTTTGAATACCATTAACATATCAAACAACATTTTATGCACAAAAATGAATGTTTATGGACATGAATAGATTCCTATCCGTCAAAGTTCAGTAATATCATATGGATATAATCAGTTACTAATTATAGTGCCTAATACGGTCTTTTGAAGCATCGATAAACATATGAATATGCATTTTGTCTAAACTGCATTTATTCAGTTTCGTTACATATTGAGCTGGGGCCTGCACCAAGGACCATCAACATGAAGTTTTCGCTAATGGCAAGCACCGGTTCAACATACAAGTTTTTATCTATTGAATATGCATAGTTAAGAAATTCACATTTCAAACTTCTCGTAACTGAGCATTCATTAAGAAGATGAATAGTTTTATCACCGGTTAACCGATCACACAAATCACATAGTAATGGGCCTATATGGAATAGTTACCCATAGTTTAGCAATAAATGCTAAGTTCACAGGTACTTGCATGTAAAGATACTGTTATCTAAATTATTAAATGGCCTAGTGGTTAGAGTACAGAACTTGAAATCACATGGTCCCTCTCCGCGTGGGTTCAAATCCTGATAGGGATATGGATTTCCCGACTGACTTACGGAATGCCGACGGTTTTACCCGCCTTCACCAGCCCTTATGGGCACTTTAGTATGGGGTCTTCTTCCATCATTAAGGGTCGGGCATCGCTACATAACTGAAATAATGTTGATATGATGTAAAAAAACATGTAAAAAAGTATAAGTAAATAAGGGCGACAATCGTTGCAAAATTATAGGAATCTGAAGTTGTGGTTGTCTCGCCTGTATGGTGCTGGGAGTGACCTCCCTTCCGGAATCTTGGGGGCGCGTCACTCACAATATTTACAATTGGTGACAGCGAGCAAATCGAGGCAAACACCCACCTCCCTTCAAATGGTCTCCAATCTTTGTTTTTGAATGTTACTTTATTCATGTATTTTAATGTACTTTTACGTTCACAGGTACTTGCATGTAAAGGTACTGTCATCACTTAAATTATTAAATGGCCTAATCAATATCAATCACTTGTCAGTGTTGCTTTTATTTCAAATCAAACGAACAATCCGGTTAAAACTTAGAGTGGCTGAGAGTGCAATTTGACCTGTAGCAATTAAACGAACAAAATGATATTTCATGCAGAGCTATACCTGTACCATGCAGTGTATATAGGTGACAGGGTTTTATCTCAGAAAGCAATCGTGTAAACTTTGACAAATCTGCCGCCTGTATGCGAACTAGCCATTTGTCTTTTCTATTTGGTCGACAGCATTGTTTACATAACGCCTCCATAGAGATTTATTAGGGAGGAAACAATGTTCATGCATGTATGTATTGAGTAGACAGTTCAAGTTATACTTAATCATTATGTCACATATATCGGGTATATACCCATACTTAAGTCTAGTTGGGTTATAAATATGCTGTGAGTATTTTCTAAGAAAAATAAGTTTTCATACCGATGAACTATCAAGACTAAGTATTTTGAATAAAAACATGAGTTTTTTCTTGTCAATTAGAGCTGTGATCCGACATAAACCTAGCATTGATTCAGACATGTCGGACCTGACTCGTTTGTGAAATTCTTGTATAACTTTTGCAATACAATGGTGGAGTTTATTTAGATGAGCAATTGCGCAGTCTTCATGTTATTCCACAACTTACATCCGTACAACAATATTGGGATGATTACCGTTATATATATCTTGATTGATGTTAACGGATTAAGGGCATTGGATCTCATACCAATATACACCATTGCATAGAAAGCATTTTTAGCTTTTTGACAGCGTTCTGAAATGCGGGTATTTAGTTTTAAAGAGCTGGCCTGTCGAATACCGAGATGGAGCGTGCTGTCGTGCTCTTCGATATAATATTATGAGTTTCCCAAGAGGAATTTAACTTGTATGGATTTCTTACATTTATTAAAGACTACTCCCGAGGACGTTTTACAGTTGATTTCGAATTTACATTTATACGCGTACTTATAAACGATATCCAACAGGTTTTAAAGATGTGTTGGCGTAAGGAAGATGATAGCTAAGTCATCGGCAAAAGATAGGTTTCTACATTTCGTATTGATAACAGAGTGGAGGCGTAGACTATCTTTCGAATTTTCCAGTTTCAGTAGCAATTCGTTAATGAACACTTAATAGTAAAAATGTTGACCCTACCCATCCTTGACGCACACCTCGTTCAACCGGAACCGAAAATGACGTTTTGTTATTAACAATAATCTGACATTTGAGATCTTTATAAGAATCCATGACTATCCTTAATATTCTCCCATAAACCCCAAGGTTGTGTAGTTTTAAAAACAGGGCATTATGTCATACGCTATCGAATGCGCATTTAAAATCTAAAAACGCAACATAGACCTGACCATGGAGGTCTTCAAGCTCATAAATCGATTCTTGCACGGAAAATGCCTTTGTGATACAGCTCAATCCCTTCTGAAACCCTTGCTGTTGAGGACATGGGAATTCAATGCCAGTTAACGATATATTAGCCTGAACTCTTTGTATTAACAGCTTTTAGAAAACTTTACAGAAAAGCGGTATCAATGAAAAGGGGCTGTAGCTGGATGGATCGTTTTTCGGTTTGCCGTTTCCTTTATATATTGGTATGATGTAACTTTTACGCCACGTGTCGGGTATACATTCGTTAAGTAGAATCGTGTTATAAAATAACACAAGGGCACCAATTATGGGCTTTTGACCAGGGAGAAAATGCTCGTTAGTGATCTTATCATGCGATGGACTTTTCCCTTTCTTAAGGTCCTTTACTACACTTTCCCCCTCTTCTTAGGTGAACTCATGTTCGATATTTTTGAAAAGTGTTGCATGTTTTGACCACGAGGTATAAGGTTCTTCAACGTGAATAGCGTTTTTAACATATACTTCGAATGCAGAATCTTGACTGTGCTGTTCAACATTGAATACATTGCTAAAATATTTTTTAAATCCGCTAGTCATCGTGTTGGTAGTGTATGTCATTATATACAATTTCGGCCGTAACCTGGCGAGAAGTATTTTTGTGCCTTTTCACTAAACCCCAAAACAATCGAGAATCAAACTGGGCAGTTCGGTCGAACTCTTCTAATACGTTGTTCAAAAAAACGGTTTGATTCTCTTCGCTGGATCTTACGCAAATCGCGTTTTGCATCTTTTTACATTCGGTAGGATGGATACGTAATGACGAGCGGCCTACCCTCAAGTATCCAGACGTTTTTCTCTGGATTGCCTGTGTGCGACCGTAACCTCAGCATTCAAATATGGTTTCGCGTGTCTATCAAATTTTGTTTTGGTTAACGCCGTTTGTGATACGCTATTGATTGCATCTACTATATACTCGGATAGCTTATTGGGGGTAGTGAACTGCGTAATGTTTTTGTTTGCTAGTTTGTCAGAGAGCATGTCTAAATATAACCCCAACATTCGGTTGCTACATTTGTTCCATGCTATAAAGTCGTGTTCCTTTGTTGTAGTTATGAAAGAAAGTGATACAACTGTTTTGAACTTTACAAATATTGGCAAGTGGTCGGAGGTAAAAATGTTTTCCTCAGATATATCGTTTTGAGATCATGACATCTGTCTATCAACGAGTTTTCTACGAATATATGATCAATGATTGACATAGTTCTAGTGTGCGTATACTTAACATCGGAGAGCCTCTGAATACTACAAAGGGGAGTAAGTCCCGTTTCTAATAGTAACTGATTCAAAAGTTTATCTTTTCCAGACGGAGTTCCCTCCACTTTTAAATGGGAAAGAAGCCTAGCATTGAGATCGCCGAGCACGATGGTTTCTCTTATAGCTGAACAGTCTAGTACTAGTGAGTGCAATTTACTTAGGGTTGATAAATAGGTCTCAATACAACTATCTGCTGGCATATACACTCCTATTATATAGGAGGGGAGGAGCAACAACAACAGGAAGAGGAACAGGGACAGGGACAGGGACAAGAACAAGAGGATGAACAAGAACAAGAAGATTAGGAAATTACACTAACCTATGATCAACTGCTATACACACATGACAGCCAATCTTGTCATGATCTCCACAATACATGTCTACAGCCTTGTCGTGATGCCTCGAACATTTCTCTGTCAGTATATCCGTCGGAGTGGTAATGGCGGACATGTTGACTCCATCTTTAAAGTCTGCTTTGTCCACAATGCGATGTCGTTTGGCATCAGCCACGCGATTATGGAATTCAAAACATGATTTACAAAAGTACTCCTTACAGTTCACACAATACACGGACGCTTCTTTGTTGATATCCTTATCAGAACACGGATTACAGGCAAATTCATGAAAAGTATCTGATGTTAAACACGTCGCCATTTTAGTCTCGTTAAGGTAATACCTTGTTGAATACCCTGTTGATCATATAGCATAGGTACAGCGCATTTACTACTCATTACTTTCTCTACTTTGTGAAAAACACGTTTAGATTTGACGCACTTTGAACAGATTAATGGGTAAATTTCAGTAGACGAATATTGAAATATGTAACGAAAAAACTAGTCAGTGTCATTTTTAAGCATTTTCAAAGCGTCTTTAACATAACTTTTACGAACTCTATCTGAAAAAAGGATACGTCTCCCGTCACCAACAATTTCTCTTGTCACAATGGCCCACAGCCATTTACCACATGGATTTTAAAATACAATTCATTTTAATCCGTTCACATATCAGATATGCATATACGTTTCAAAACACCAGTTTCATATCTAGTTTGATAACAGAAGAAGATCCAACGTCCTAATAATGTTCATTGTTACTTCAATAGCATGAATACAATGCATTATTCACAATCACGGAGTGTGGATTATGTTTCGAAAAGGAGCTCATCCGCATTTAAAAAAGAACAAAAGGACCGATTTGAAATCTAAAGGTTGAATACCTCAAACAAAGTTTGAAATCAGATCTATTGGCAGCAGACCAGTGTGTTTTTATAAACACACAAGAAAGTCTTTATCAATCCTTTACCAATTAGAGTTTTTGTTGCCCTTAACACGCGTTTAAGCTGTTGTGTCCTTAAAAGGACTATTTCACAAATTTGGATTTTAACGTTTTTAAATGAATTGTGTTAAAATATATTGTAAAATACTTAAAAGTTCTTAGTGAAAAAGGCCATGTTGGATCCGACATCTATACGTTCATATTATAAAGTAGAAGAGAAAACTAGAAATTCCCTTGTGAAAAAAAGCATTCATAACTTACGTATAGTAGAAAACATTAGTTCATTTCAGGATACTTAAAGTTCCTTGTTAAAAAAACTCATTAAACTCAGACGAACATAGTAGAAGATATTTCATAATTTATTTCGAAAGACAAGCTTACATAGGATCAGTGTATTGGGAGTACACAGTATTATCATGTGTTACAGTTTAAGGCTCATGAAAGGAGATTAATGCTATATCAAACTATATTATTTGGTAAACTTTTGGTCAGATTCAAATAGTAATCACACAACAAAACCACCAGCACAGCTTAAACGTCAAAGCCACAGAGAAATAACCCAGATCAGCCAGTTTAATAAATCAGATCGCCTGATTCTTCACCTCTAACCTGGTCACATGATACACATATGTTTTAACCGACCAATCAGAATTCGTTATTTTGAATATATAAACAAAAATATTGTTGATAAACATGATTAAATTGGAAACAACTATATTTCAAGCACAAAATAACTTTTGTTAAAGGAGTTTATTAAATAGGGTCTCACAGCATTCATATATTAATTTTCATGACCTTTTTGAACATAGAAAAAGAACTCCATATATTTTTTCAGTAACTTAATTGTACTCATATCCTTTGGTGTGCCTTTAAAGCTACGCATTACATCTAGGGCGAAAATTACTCCAATAGTTTTCAAGGTCACTGACTACATGTAAGTATTCATATTGATAAACTGCACGATATTCTTTCAAAGCCACTGAATGCGTATTTACATGGAAAAATTATAAAAACAATTAACTTATGTTGCAATGCTTAAAATGAATTGAGGAAGACCCCGACTTGATTTCCTTTGACTGGCAACAAGGGCGTGTCAAGATATTTTCCGAAGTCAGCCTGGAAACGTCTTGAGATAGTTTAAATATCGACACCGGGATGAAACCCTGCGCTTAGAGGGGCCAATTTGATATAAAGTTTTGCGCGCTGACCACTAGGCAAGATCTAACCCGAAATCCAGATAAAATCTTTAAACTCTATTGAATTATCAAATAGGTGTATTCATACCCATATTATCACATCTATCATTCTTTATATTGTACGTCATGGCTTATACGAAAACCCAAATATCAACCCAACTTTGTATGGCATTTTTTTTTCTTCATAAAGTTCCCTCCTATAGTTTACGAAAGAGAATTAAACTTTGTCCTAAGTCCTACAACTGAACGATTAGAGAAAGAGGGGGATAATGGACTGTCTGGCTGGGGAAATGGGAAAGGGGAAAGGGAAAAAGGAGAGAAGAGTGCAGGAACCGGATTTGAACAGCTTTGTTCTCCGAAATATAATAGCTAGTCAATTGATTCGACTCAAATTGCATTAAAAGATGCTTGTTCTCACTTGAGGCGATTTTCAAGTCAAAATTAAATGCCGTTAAAGCAATACAGTTTCGTATTGCGGTGTATTTGATGGAAAACAGCTATTGCAAGCAAAATTGTTCTAGAATGTGTTAACATATCCAAGTTTCTACAAAAGCTATTCGAGGGACACTAAAACCGTTGCAACATTTTTGGCTCTGTATACAGTTCAATTCGTTGTATAGTATACAAGCTCTAAATATATAAATACAAATTTATCTTTCTAGCAATGACTATTATCCACGACATGTATGTTATGTACAACAGTACAGCTACTGTACAGTGTTAAAGAAATATAATTTCGTGTTTAATATTTCTTATGTAACGTTCGTTGAACGTTTATGCAAATTAGGAACCTAATGCATTGTTTGAGAGCACATGCTGGTATATATATAGACACCACAACCGCTCAGTGAACGACAGCGTTTTTCACTGATCGGATTTGTTTGTGTATTTGAAAGGTTCATTTGCTCGGTTCGTTACACTTACATCTGTGAATTTTTAGCAGGCTTTATAACAAAATCCGTCTTTTTCTTTTTCATTGAAAAACATGGTCCTAACCTGCATCTGTGGCCAAAACAACCCATTTAGTATCATGCAATGTCCAAAGGGCCCGATGTAATTGGGCAAAAATAATATTGGGAGGGCTTATTGACTGTATCAAGGCTTTTGTTTACATATAGCGACCATGGTTATCATACCCGTTATTGATTTCTTGGGGGAAGGGGGCATTCCTTTTGTAAAGGTATCCATGAATAGCTTTGTTTGCAGACTAATAGCATTTTCGTTTCTTTTTTGTGGAGGTCTTTATATACGTTGTTCGTTTACAGGATATATTCATTTTCATCTCTTTCTTTCGAGGCTTTCATATATTATAATATAGCTTTGTTTGTTTGCAGACTAATACTGTTTTCATCTCTTTCTTTCGAGGCTTTCATATAATATTATATAGCTTTGTTCGTTTGCAGGCTATTACCATTTTCATTTCTTGTGGAGGCCCCGATACAGATCTTTGCAGGCAAATGTTTTTTTTAGTGAAGACCTCCATTTACAGCTTTGTTTGCAGGCTAATACCATCTTCATTTCTTAATATAAAGGCTTTCTTAATATAAAGGCTTTCATATACATCTTTGTTTGCTTGCAGGCAACTATTTTCATTTCTTAAAGGCACATCAAAGGAAAGGAGTACAAATAAATCACTGAAAAAATATATGGAGTTCTTTTACTATGTTCATAAAAGATATGAGAATTAGTTTAGGAATGCATTGAGACCCTATTAAATAGACTCTTTTAAAATAGGTTATTTTGTGCTTGAAATATAGTTGTCTCCAATTCAATCATGTTTATCAACAACCTGTTTGTTTACATACTCAACATACCGAATTCTGATTGGTCTGTTAAAAATGTGTGTATCAACTGTCAAGGTCAGAGGTGAAGAATCAGGAAATTTGAATTATGAAACTTGTTAATCTGGGTTATTTCTGGTTTACTTTCACATTTAATTTGTGCTGATGGTGTTTTCTGGTGATAACTATTTGAATCTATCCAAAAGTTTACCAAATAATGTAGTTTGATATAGCATTAATCTCCTTTAATGGGCCTTTAATGCCAATGCCTCCATATATAGCTTCTATCTATCTCTATCTATCTCATGGTACTGTTCTCGCTCCATTGGAGCATTATGACAGGTTAGGTGGTCGCAAAATTGCATCAATCAAGCGCAAGATTTAAAAGAAAATAAAGGGAAGGAATTTAACTTCCCAGTTTTATACAGATTAAAAACTTGAGAGATATGCGGTTAAAAACTATTTACAAGAAGTTGTGGTCTGCTACTATTACTTTTAGTAGCAGACGCTGTTTTTTATATTTTAGATTTAAAGTCGAGCACTGTTTCAGCAGAAACAGCACTGACAGGCAGACGGTTCCAAAGTTGTATTGTCCGTGGAAAGAAGGAAATTTTCAGTGTTTCTGAATATGCATTAGGTCTGTGATACTGGTGAGGGTGATTGGTAGAAGAACGTGTTGATCTGGGATGTGGTAACTTATGTAGATAGTTGTCCTTGTCAATTATCACCAGACCCACATGTATTTTAAAGAAAAAGATGAGGCTAGAACGCTGTCTACGTTCTGCTAATGTTGGCCATGAAAGATCTTGGAGCATTTCACCAACATGGCTCTGGTTCCTCCACCTCCTACTACACCATCTAGCTGCTATCCGCTGGACCCGTTCTACTTTATATATGTCTGATGCAGTATGTGGGTCCCATATGATTGACGCAAACTCTAGTTGTGGTCTTACCAAAGTTTTGTAGGCGATGACCCTTGTTTGTTTTGGAGCAAAAGCTAAGTTGCGTCTAAGAAAACCAAGGGTTTTTGTAGCTTTGGATGCTATATTGTTTACATGGGAACTCCAGGATAGGTTTTCTGTGAATGTCAGGCCCAGGTACTTTGCAGAGGACACAGTTTCCAGAATATGATTATGCAGTGTATAATCATGCAAGATTCTTCTAGATGGGAGGTTACTGGAGACCCTAAGGGAATGACACTTTGAGGCGTTGAATTTCATGAGCCATGTTTCCTCCCATCTAGCAAGAGTATCAATATCGTGTTGGAGATCAATGCAGTCAGCCTGCGAGTTGATACTTCTATACAAAACGCAGTCATCCGCAAAAAGACGGACGGATTAGGATATGTCGTCTGGTAAATCATTTATTTAAAGTAAAAACAAGACAGGTCCAAGAACTGAGCCCTGGGGAACTCCAGAGATAACATCTGCAGAGTCGGAGGATATTCCATCAAGTACCCCTTTCTGGGTTCTGTTTGAAAGAAAAGAGCGGATCCAAGAGTTGTTAAGACCTCTGATGCCGTAATAATCAAGTTTATACAGAAGTCTATTGTGAGGGACTTTGTCAAACGCTTTGGCAAAGTCCATCACAATGACATCTGTCTGTCTGAGTTTACCGCTATGAGCCCTGTCTGAATTGGTGGCTAGGTCATGGAAAAATTGCACTAGCTGGGATTCACATGACCTGCGACTTCTGAAGCCATGCTGAGAGTCCACAAGGATTTTGTTAGCCTCAATATGTTTCATCATTTTACTGACCAGTATATGTTCAAGGGACTTGCAGCAAAGGCAAGTTAGAGAGACAGGCCGGTAGTTGGCTGGGTTGTACTTTTCGCCACTTTTATATATTGGTACAACATTGGCTCGCCGCCAGTCGTCAGGAACTGTACCCTCAAGAAGTGATTTATTAAAAATGACAGACAATATTGGGCTAACTTTCCTGCGGCACTCGTGTAGTATCCTCGCACCTATATTGTCAGGGCCTGAGGCTTTGTGTGGATTAAGTTTACTTAATAGCTTTTCGATTCCATTAGCATCAACCTCAATGTTATCCATACTTGGGTATGGGCTTGTGCCTTTATTGGGTAGGGTTGCGGCTGCCTCTGCAGTAAATACTGAATGGAATTGATTATTAAGGATGTTGGCCTTAGTTTTAGTGTCAGATTTGAGGATTCCTTGTTCTCTTAGTGAGGCAATGTTGGAGGAGTCGTTCTTCTGGCTTTTGATAAAGGACCAGAACCGCTTGTTTGTTGTGCGTAATTGAGTATGTTCGGTCTCTGTGCCCTGGTCATCAAAAATACTTGAGACATAGTGCCAGTAAGCATCCATGATTGATTTCTGGACAAAGTTTCTAAAGCACCTATATTTGGTTTTCAATTGGGGATCATTTGAGTATCGTGCTCGATAGTAAAGTTTCTGCCGTTTGTGGATTAGTCTCCTGATGTCTGTCGTAATCCAGGGACAACTATATTTTGGTTTGGACATTTTAGACGGGATATATTTGTCTATAGCTTTTATGAGGTTGATCTTAAAAGTTGTCCATAGTTCATCAACTGGTCTGTTGGAATGAGGAAGGAACATGTCACCCATTTCACTGATGGACTCTCGGAGACCATCCATATCAGCCCTTTTATAGAGAAGTATCTTGCGGGGTGATTGTTTGGTTCGTTTGGCCTTGATATCATATTCTAGGAAGATTACATCATGATCTCCTTTACCAATAGGTGGCATGCCTCTAACCCCTGCAACAGGGGCAGGATTGTTAGTTAATAAAATGTCTAACGTTCTGTCATGTCTGGTTGGGAAGGAAACAACCTGTGATAGACTATGATCAGTGGCAATGTCTATGAGTTGGCGTTGAATAATCGGCAGAGCAGCCCCTGGTGGAATACACATTTTTTCCCAGTCAATATCGCCGCAGTTGAAGTCTCCTCCAACCAGCACATTGGAGTTTTTATTTCCCAAGATCCTACTCAAGAATGTGTTAAATTCCTCGAGGTATGAGGGATAAGCTATGTTAGGTGGCCTGTTGAAGGAAGAAAAATAGAGGGCTTTACAACCCTGTATCTCTAGCTTACACCAGATTCCTTCACAGTTGGTTTGGAGTTCTGGGGTTTCAGAACAAATAAGGTCTTTTTTATGTGCAAGAAACACCCCGCCATGGGCATCATCAGGTCTGTCTCTGCGGAAAACTTCATAGTTGTCCGGAAACATTTCAGAACTTTTGATGTCGGGAGACAACCAAGATTCGTTACCAAATATTATGTCTGGGTTGGAAGAATCAATAATGGAGAATAGCTCTGGCTTTTTATTTTTTATAGATTGGCAGTTCATTATAGTAATTCTGAGAGGATGGTTCAATACTGACATTTTGCGTGGTATCTTGTTTGTTTTCTGAACAGGTGATGATGCAGCAGATGGCTCCCCAATATTTGCAGGTGTGGGGCTTTCAGGAAAGCTGTCAGACAGGGAATCAAATCGGTTACTAGTTTCTAGTGGGGTTGTGTCAAAAAGGGAAGTGGAAAAGTTAGGGAGGCCACATTTAAGACACACCCATGACATGTTTGAGTTGCCAGACCGATTGAAGATACTGTATGATGTTGTATCCATCCCTTGACAGTCAATATGATACCATACTGAACAACTGTCACAGACTATTCCCCTGTCTGTCCATCCGACAGCTTGTTTGTTTGCAGACGAATACCACTTATTTCTATTTGTCAAGGCCTCCATATATAGATTTGTTTGCTCTTTTGCCAATGTCTACATATAAATCTTTGTTTGCAGGCTAATACCTATTTCATGCTTTGGAGACCTTCATAAATAGCTTTGCTTGTTTGAAGGCTATTTCCATTTTTATTCAGTTTGTCGAGGACTCCATATACATAGTTCATTGTTTGCAGGCTTACACCGTTTCCATACCCTTTTTTTCAAAGCCTCCATGTACAATTTTGATTGTTTGAAGCCAACCACTTTCTTCTACATATGGGATATTGTTTAAGATTGTGGACTAACTTGTGGCTCACAGGTTCAAGTGCCTTTATTACCGCTGGTACCCGAGGAGTGTCTTCTGGCAAGGCACTTTTTAGCCCAAACCTTGCACTGATAAAGTTTCAGAAAGCCATAGTATTACTAAACGATTGTTGACGAGGCGTTGAATCCAATACAAAAAAAGAAATGTTTTATTCTTTTATACTTGGCCTCCATGTAAAATAGTGCCGTTTTGTGGCTAACCAATAACTTCTTTCGTTTTTGTTAAGGCCTCCCTTTTAAACGTGCTCTTCTGTTTTGTAGCCAATAAACGTTTTCATTCTTTTTGTCATAGCCTCAATATAAAAGTTCATAAACATGTATAGATTTGTTATTTTGTGGCTGAACATTTTCTTTTTCTTTTAGTTGAGGCCTCCAAATACGTGTAGAACTTTGTGGCCAACCAACGTATTCTGTTCTTTTTGTTCTGTGCCTCATACTTTGTGCCATAACTCCGTCTTTTCAATCATTTTTCAAAGAACAACTTACAAAGGTAAAACAAAAAAGAGATGATTTAAACGATCCTTATGATTATATAAATTGGCATGTTTAATACCTTCATTTTAAACACTCTGAAAACCTGCATTCATTGAAAAATTGTAGAACTAGCATAAGGGCCTTCAGTGCTTTGATTGGAAAACTTTATTGGAAAACTTGGTTTGTTAGCAGTAATTGGTTGCTTTTGGACGCACCTTGCTAGTGCCGTACCATTTGTGATTAGAATGTCAACCCATTTCATTATCTGTTTCCAAGAAACTCTTATCCGTTTGAATTATTTCCCAGGGCAGAATCAAAAGATCATAGTTTACAGAATAAATCCTTTTAATAAATCTGCATCACAAATGTGCAATATCTCCATTACAAAGTTATAAAATGAAGTGTATCAATAATCTAGTTGTTTCTATCTTAAAATATCTGTGATGTCATTTTATTCATAGAATACATTTCATTTAATAACGATTAGAATCGCAATATGTGGGAAAGTCCTTTTAACACACCATTGTATCTATCTATAGCAGTACTCCTGGGTACAGTTTTACTAAACGACTTAGGGAAAATATTTGCGGAAATTGAAACTGATAAATATGGCTAGTATCTGATAGAAAAATACAATGTTACACATCATTGAAAGGGTCTCAGAGACATTCCAATGATGTATCATTTTACAATGTTGCTTGGACCAATATTGAAATAAGAGGGAATGTTGTTTTGAACTTACGCATATTTTCAGGATTAAATGATAGGTAAAACATACCCTTTTGTTTAACCAGTAACAGGTTAAATCATTTCCTTTTCGACCAGAATATCGTGTGTGAAGCTTTGCAACCATCATACCACAAACCGTGGGCGACAATTGTGCCCTCTAGTAGAGTATCTGTACAAATGCCAAGAGCATCACCACACTTTTCACACACACAGTCTCCCGCGCATGTTGTATCGAGGGTCCCAGGTTCGATCCCCGTTAGGCGCTGTGAAAATTGCCGTGACTAGCCAATAAGTCAGCCCGAGTTCTGGTCTAGTATCCAGGAAGCAGTTTTCGAGATGGAGTTTAACAAGCTTCAAGCTTTCTACACAATCGATGTAAAACAAATAAGGAAAATAAATAAACGCTTTGTACTTTCATGTTAATTTCCACATAAAACAACATCCATATAGTCTTTGTTCATATTATCCCAGCTTCCTTAGTATATCTATCCATAGACTGGTTTCATAAGTCCAAATAATGTGATGCTAGTGTGCAGAAGTTGCTTGCATTTCTCTTGCCGTGTTCCAATTGAAATAAACATATATTTAAAAATAAGTATTCAAGTCTTCCAAAAACGTTTAAATGCATCTGAACAATTAAAAATTGAAAGCATTGTGGGGCGAGGGGTACAGGGGACTTGGGAGTGGGCGAGAGAAATAGACATAGGCAAAATGAATTCCTTGATCATTTAAGCAACTTATCAAGATTAAGATCATTTATGGAAATCAGGAATGTCTTCTTACAACTATGGTGTTTAAGGAGTGTGCTTCAACTTGCCCATAAAGATGCTTGTTCACACATGGAATAACTTCAAAACAATACAGTTTTATGCATTCAGGTATGAAATTTAATGAACAAAAAGCTAATAAAAGTAAAATTGGTCCTGATCAGTTGTTTACAGGCTCAATTAAAATACATCCATTGAATACAGGTTCTAAATATTTAAAAATGAACTTATTTTGCTTCCAATGGTATGCTTACGTCAAGTTTCATTCAATAGAACAGGTGCTAAAAAGTTGAAATTGTATTGTCCAAGTTTTCTTACATCTTTGAACAAGCACCTTTGATAGAGGAAATGTTGAAATACAGTCAACATGCTTTTCAGGAATAAATCTTATGTTCACCATAAAGTTTCAAATTGCCATTCACTGCAATCTACATAGTTTTTAAACAGATAATAATTTAACTATTTTTTGTTTAAAGTGCTAAAATTGTAGGTGTCAGTGTACCTTCCTTTCCATCCTATTTCATATCAAGAGTTATTCATCTACAGTGAAGCCTCGTTTATTCGGACCCCAATTATCCGGATGTCTCACAATCCGAACGAAATTGTAAGGGAACGGAATTATATGACCATTTTTGGACAGGGGCAGGATTTGAACAGGCTTGGTAGAGGACCAGTAGATGATGTTTCACACCAAATATCAAAGTTCTTGGCCTTATGGCTCTAGAGAAAAAGATTTTTAAATATTTTCCTATATAAGGCTATGTTAAACTGTTAAGCCCCTAGGGCGGTACCATTTAAGGCCCAAAGGTCATCATTTTATCAAAATTTAAAGAGGACCAATAGATAATTCTACATACCAAAAATTAAAACTCTAGGTCAAAAAAAACTTTAGAAAACGAAGATTTTTAAACCTTTTTCTACATAATTAAGACAATGTAAAACTGATAAGCCTCTATGGCGGGGCCATTTTTAGCCCATTGATCATGATTTAAACGAGCTTGGTAGAGAATCAGTAGATGATGTTTCACACCAAATATCAAAGCTCTAGGCCTTATGGCTTCAGAGAAAAAGATCTTTTAAATATTTTCCTATATAAGGTTGTGTTAAACTGATAAACCCCTAGGGCGGTGTCATTTTAGGCCCAAAGATCATCCTCTTATCAAAATATGAAGAGGACCAATAGATAATGCTACATACCACAAATCAGAGCTCTAGCTCAAATGGATCTTAAGAACACGAAGATGTTTAAACCATTTTTCTACATAATTAAGGCAATGTAAAACTGATAAGCCCCTAGGGCGGGACCATTTTTGGCCCAGTGATCATGATTGTAACACGCTTGGTAGAGGACCGGAATATGATGGGTTTTTTTATACCAAATATCAAAGCTCTAGGCCTTATGGCTTCAGAGAAAAAGATTCTTAAATATTTTCCTATATAAGGCTTTGTTAAACTGATAAGCCCCTAGGGCGGAGCCATTTAAGGCCGAAAGGTCATCATCTTATCAAAACTTGTAGAGTCCTAATCGATGATGCTACATACCAAAAATCAGAGCTCTAGCTCAAATGGATCTTAAGAAAACGAAGATGTTTAAACCTTTTTAAACATAATTATGGCAATGTAAAACTGATAAGCCAACGGTCATGATTGGTCACAAACTTGGTAGAGGACCAGTATACTATGCTACATACCAAATATCAAAGCTTTAGGCCTTATGGATCGAGAGGAAAATAGTTTTAAAGATTTTCTCATATAGGCTATAATTTACTGATAAGCCCATTTTCAAAGTCCTATAACTCCGTAAAGCCCCAACGGAACTTTGCAATCTTTCGTCTGCTTATGCCCTATATCCAAAGGTTCAAGAAAAACATAACCTTCAAAATTCCCCCTGGGGGCAGCAAAAGTGTTCTTGGCTCATGGCCTATGTACATGTGTATGGGTTTTTACATCTCATCAACAATATTTCAGTTATGCTGCGATCCCCGACTCTTAATGATGGAGAAGAGTCCCATACTCAGCTGCCCATAGGGGCTGGGTCAAGCCAGGTAGAACCATCGGCATTCCGTGGTGAGTCAGTCGGCAGACTACCTCTCATGAAAACTAAGATGGCATGATCGGGATTTAAACCCAAGCGGAGAGGGGCCATGTGATTTCAAGCTCTGTAATTTAACCACTAAGCCACAGGTGCCCCAAAAAATTAATTCTTAACTTCATAATATATAAAATGCTATAGATAACCGCCACAGTCCCCAGGCTAACCTTTTCATTTTTCTAAAAGCCCTACACTGTTGGTACTCATTAGAATTGTCTCAATGAGACGATTCTAATAAATACCATAGAAGTCAGTTTAATTGCAGATCAAAGCTTCTTATACACACTTAACCCTTAGAATGCTTGATAATTTTCTAAAAAAAGGATTTGTGTGTCATCTCCTTGGAAAACCTTAAATATCAACTTGTTTTTGATGAGGAAAGATACGCAGAGTAGCAAACAGGTTAGATCACAGGGCAGCCGCCAATTTACTTGGGGGCTGGCCTAGATCTAACCTGTTTGCATAAGCATGAAGTCAGTTGCAGCACTATAAGGGTTAGCCTGGATGCTGGCTATTATAGGCCCTTTCACCTACCTGCTGATTTCTTGACTTTCTCATGGCTTCCTTTAATTTGTCTAACAGTTCAATATTTTTCTTTGGGGCCTGTTGAGGGGTTTCTTCATCTTGCTAACAAACACAAAAATAATGAATTAGGTCTTATAAAAGTCAATATCACAGCCACTATACACATCATAATGAGGGAGGTGTCACATTTGGAAGGATATATCCGTGTCAAATCTTTCACATCTGTGAACAAGCAGCTTTAAAAATTCATTAATGTTTCAAAGCTGATCTTTAATCCTTTCAAAAGGACGTAACCCTGGCAAAAAATACATTAACCCTGTCCCAAACAACAAATTTTCGACTATCCCAAATTAAAAGAGTTTGCAGACGACATTTCAAAATGTGATGAAAATTTATCTTCTGAGAGGGTAGAAAACATTGTGGGAAAATGAAAAATTGCTTGTCACGAGCAATATCTCCTTTTCCCTCAATGTTGTCTTAAGTCGTCTGCAACAAAGTGGTCAAATGTCGTGATTGTTTGGGAAAGGGTTAAAGAACAAAGCAGACGCATGCTTGATCGATCCCATTATCTGTAGGAGGTAATCAACTGTAGGTGCCAAACCCTAATTGCCTAAGTAAGATTAATATATATTGGTAATTGGACACTTGTTGAAGTATTGCCAAATCAATGGCTTATGAGTATCTATCTTTCACTCCACTTTACCATATCTATTCATATAGCACTTAGAATGTTTAGACAGACACATCGCTTATGCGATCTTAACAATTATAAAATACCTAGAAACAGGTTTAAGTCTATATGTAGGGATAAGCAATGTTTTTTGAAACAAAAGAAAAGAGATGAATTGGTAAACAGTCAAAATGACCCAAGACGATTTTGGTCATCAATAAAATCTTTTAATGCAAGGACTCCAGACTCAAAGTTAGTATCTAACGAAGATTTGTATAATCATTTCAAATCGCTTTTAATTCCCAATATGTCATCTCGAGTGTAAGATTCGTCTTTTTTAGAGGACATCGAAGCTTTTCATAACTGCGACTACCTTAATATACCTATCTCACTTGAAGAGATTGTCAATAGCGTGAATTCATTATCTATTAATTCAATTCGATTCAATTTGTAAAATCTTTACTCATGTCTTAAGTAGAAGATTGTCAAATTGGTGTGATACATTTAGTATTATTGATGAATCCCGAGCCGGATTTCGATCAGACTACTCCACAATGAATAACATTTTTACCTTAATGTCTCTGGTCCAGAAATATCTATGTAAAAAACGTGGCAGATTTTACTGTATTTGTATCGATTACTCAAAGGCTTTCGATACTATACGACATGATAAACTTTGGGAAGCACTCAGTCGTAAGGGTATTAATGGTAAATTCTTAAATACATTAAAGTCGATGTATAGCAAATTAAAATCTTGTGTTAAAGTCAATGGTGAGTTGACACAATATTTTGATTGCAAAATCGGAACCCGGCAAGGCTGTGTAGGAGGTCCAAAAATATTCTCTCTTTTCATAAACGACTTAGTTTCATTTCTTGATAGTAGAAGTAATGGCCAAGGGTTTTTTGTTACAAATGACATAAAAAATCTTAACATTTTAATGTTTGCAGATGATATTTCCAGTTCTGCATATAGTGTAATACAACTTCAACGGCAAATCAACATTATTGAACAATTTAGTAAAGGAGTTGGTTTAGACGTTAATATAGATAAGACAAAAATAATGGTATTCAGAAATGGAGGTATAATTAAACAAAATGAAAAATGGTTCTCTAATGGTTCTAGCATCGATAAAGTATCATGTTACAAATACTTAGGTGTTTATTTAACCAGTAAATTATCTTGGTCAAACACACATCAAATGCTTGCCCAACAAACTAGTGCAATGCATTGCATTCTTATGCTTCGTAGATATATGGGTAACATTTCTACACGTGATATGTTTAAGATATTTGATGCCTCAGTGAAGCCAATTTTGTGCTATGGATCACATATTTGGGGATATCAATATGTTGATAGGATAGAAAAGGTTCATATAAAGGTCTGTAAAAAACTATGCTTATTATCTTTTTACACATGTGATTTCCAAGCTCTAGGTGAATGTGGAAGGTTACCACTATGTATAACATATATGTCGAACTGTGTCAAATACTGGCTGCATGTAGTAAGAATGAATAATGACAGATATCCTAAGCAGCGCTATTTCATGTTATTTCACATGGATGAAACTGGTAAAACTACATGGGCTACATATGTAAAGAATCGTTTATTTTATTATGGCTTTGGACACGTTTGGATAGTACATGATGTGGGAAATATTGATGAATTCTTAAAGGCTTTTCTCAGAGAATCAAGGATTGTTATACACAAAAATGGTTTGCTGATCTAAATGAGTCACCAAAAGCATTGCACTATAGATAGCTTAAATCTATGTTAACTCCAGAATTATACTAAATACTGGCCTATCCTATATACAAAAAAAGACATTATCTAATTTTAGGTGTTCATCCCATGATTTAACGGTTGAAAAGGGTAGATATTTTAAGATAGAAAGAGAGCAGAGATTTTGCCAACTTTGTAAACAACTAAACTTTAACATTATTGAGGACGAATATCATTTCTCTTTAGAATGCAAAAGTTACCAACTGCTGCGCAATATGCATTTTGAAAAGTCATGGCTAAGACACGTAAATCAGAAAACCTTTTATTCAATTTTGGAATGAAATAATAAATAAAGTATATTCAAAGTATCAACATATCTTGTAAAAGCCTTTGAACTTAGACAAAATCTAATTGAAGAACTATTGTAATGTATTTGTTTGTGGATTGTCACTCTTGTGTATGTATATTATGTTACTGTATGTTGTACTTTGGGCCTATGGCCTCTGTACTTGAATAAACATGTCTATGTCTATGTCATATGAGGCCTAAAAAAAATAATTGTTTGTTCAGGGTAACATCTTCAAAACCAGAAGGTAGAGTAGGTTGGGATTTTTTCTATTTTTTATTTTTTTTATTTTGAGCTTCACTTTAATGTTAAATTTCTTTTTAATCAAAATAGTTAAACAGTATAGAACTGTCTTTTGACACAGACCAGCATCCATCAAGATGCATTTTCAGAAGTTGTCAAATATAAGCGCTATTGGAAGACACGATTAAACATACGAGTGTCGGATGTTCTTAGTCTATTCAACTCGTATACTGGCCTGTCGGAAATGCGCAAGAAGTCACAAATTGAAAGTTAGATAAATGGCGCCAAATTTTTTTTTCTAATGGTCAAGTAAAATCTTGAGTGTAGGCAGGTTTGGCTATGTAGGGTTCGGTTACCTTAAACAAACATTTTTTAGGACTGACTGTAATTTATTCCTCCTGATTATTCAAACCATATTGAGAGAACTAAATGTTAAACACTCACTCCGTTATATCTAACTTTTACACATCTGTTTTAGTAGCCTTCAGAAACCATTATGACAAAAGGACAAATTGCTCCTAAAGAGCAATTAATCATTTTGTCAAAATAATTTCTAACAAGTACCATAAAGAGACAGGGTGTGTGACTATTCCTCAAAACATTGTTTAGGGTTATAGGTCAAATAACAGTAATTTGTTTCTGAAATACAAAAGTTGCACACAAAACTTTAATTAATATTGTGTTCACGTGTTTAACGCTGTGTCAATAATTTTTCAGTTATGTTACGACTTTCCTGGATCCATCAGTCCTAGCTCTGAAGCAACTTGCTAAAGAACACTTCCAGGACACCAGAGGTTGGAGGGTCTCAAACTCGCAACCATCAAGTCCTAGGTTTGCCACATTAACCACTGGGCCATGCTTTAACCCTTTCCCAAACACCAGATTTTCGACTGTCCCAAATTGAAAGAACTTTCAGACGACATTTCAAAACGAAGTGAATTTGGAAAATAATCTTCTGATAGTGCAGAAAACATTGTGGGAAAAGGAGAAATTGTTCGTAACGAGCAATTTCTCCTTTTCCCACAATTTTTCTAAAGTCGTCTGCAACAAAGTGGATAAATGTCGTTAATTGTTTGGGAAAGGGTTAGCTAAGATGTTTTAAGATCTTTTACGTATAAAACTGAGTATAATCAGGGGTGGCAAAATTAATTGTCCAAATTGGACAATGCCTTAATGGACAAAAGAGTTTTGACTGAAATCTGCTTTATAACCATTATACAGACAAGTACAGGAAAAGAATTGGTATTTACAGACAAGAAAATCAACAAATTTCACAACCCCTGACAATTCGCCAAAAGTTATTAAAAGATTTATTGGTTAATCAGTAACCTGACATGATAATCCCTAGTCCATGTGTGATATTTCAATTTTTACCCTTGAGCAGTTCTAGAGAGACCAACTTGCATGCTAAACCATACCCTAGATTTTCTTAGCACAAAATAGGGCGTAATTTGCTTAACCCTTTCACCGCCGTAGTCGACTTAAGTCGACAGCGCAGTTGTCCACCGTAGGTGACTTTAGTCGACGTACGGTGGTATACTACAGATAACAGTAATAGTACAATGTACAGCGTACTACTTTTTTCCTAGAAAGCGCTAAATATATTTGGCGCTGAGATGAACTTTTTGCAATATATTTGGCGGCGAAAAGGTTAAGATCAAAACCAGATAAATGGGACTTGGTCAATAACTTTAAAATGTGACCCAAAAACACAAGCGGGAGGTTTAAATCCCTTACCCTCAGTATTTAAACCCTTTACAAAACACTATATTTTTCGACTGTCCCAAATCGAAAGAGTTTGCAATTGACATTTCAAAATATGATGCAATACATAATACATTAAACCTCCCCTTCCCCATCCACGTACATAATATATCAAACTTCCCCTTCCCACAACCGCATACATAAAACATTAAACTTAACCCTCTCCAACTACATACATAATATATTTTATTTACCCCTCCCCAGCCACATACATAATATATCAAACTTCAACTTCCCCCAGCCACATACATAATATATTTAATTAACTCCTCCCCAGCCACATACATAATATATCAAACTTCCCCTCCCCCAAGCCACATACATAATATATCAAACTTCCCCTTCCCGAAGCCACATACATACTATTTTAAACTAACCCCTCCCCAGCTACATACATAATGTATTTAATTTACTCCTCCCCAGCCACATACATAATATATTTAATTTACCCCTCCCTAGCCACATACATAATATATCAAACTTCCCCTCCCCCAAGCCACATACATAATATATTTAATTTACCCTTGCCCAGCCACATACATAATATATTAAACTTACCCCTCCCCAGCTACATACATAGTATATCAAACTTCCCCTCCCCCAAGCCACATACATAAAATATTTAATTTACCCCTCCCCAGCCACATACATAATAAATCAAACTTCCCCTCCCCCAAGCCACATACATAATATATTTAATTTACCCCTCCCCAGCCACATACATAATATATCAAACTTCCCTTCCCCCAAGCCACATACATAATATGTTTAATTTACCCCTCCCCAGCCACATACATAATATATCAAACTTCCCCTCCCCCAAGCCACATACATAAAATATTTAATTTACCCCTCCCCAGCCACATACATAATATATCAAACTTCCCCTACCCCAAGCCACATACATAATATATTTAATTTACCCCTCACCAGCCATATGCATAATATATCAAACTTCCCCTTCCTGAGCCACATACATAATATATCAAACTTCCCCTTCCCCCAGCCACATACATAATATATTTAAATTACCCTTCCCAAGCCACATACATAGTACATCAAATTTCCCCTTCCCCCAGCCACATACATAATAAATTAAACTTATTCCTCCCCAGCTACATACATAATACATTAAACTTACACCTCCCCCAGCTACATACATAATATATCAAACGTCCCCTCCCCCAGCTACATACATAATATATCAAACTTACCCCTCCCCCAGCCACATACATTATATATTTAACTTACCCCTTCCCCGGCCACATACATCATACTTTATACTAACCCTTCCCCAGCTACATACATATTGTATCAAACTTCCCCTCCCCAGCCACATACATAATATATTTAATTTACCCCTCCCCAGCCACATACATAATATATCAAACTTCCCCTACCCCAAGCCACATACATAATATATTTAATTTACCCCTCCCCAGCCACATACATAATATATCAAACTTCCCCTTCCTGAGCCACATACATAATATATCAAACTTCCCCTTCCCCCAGCCACATACATAATATATTTAACTTACCCTTCCCAAGCCACATACATAGTACATCAAATTTCCCCTTCCCCCAGCCACATACATAATAAATTAAACTTACTCCTCCCCAGCTACATGCATAATACATTAAACTTACACCTCCCCCAGCTACATACATAATATATCAAACTTCCCCTTCCCCAGCCACACACATAATATTTTAAACTAACCCTCCCCAGCTACATACATAATATATCAAACTTACCCTTCCCAGCTACATACATTATACTATACTAAACTAAACCCTCCCCCAACATCCATAATATATTTAATTTACCCCTCCCCAGCCACATACATAATATATCAAACTTCCCCTCCCCCAAGCCACATACATAATATATTTAATTTACCCCTCCCCAGCCACATACATAATATATCAAACTTCCCCTTCCTGAGCCACATACATAATATATCAAACTTCCCCTTCCCCCAGCCACATACATAATATATTTAACTTACCCTTCCCAAGCCACATACATAGTACATAAAATTTCCCCTTCCCCCAGCCACATACATAATAAATTAAACTTATTCCTCCCCAGCTACATACATAATACATTAAACTTACACCTCCCCCAGCTACATACATAATATATCAAACGTCCCCTCCCCCAGCTACATACATAATATATCAAACTTACCCCTCCCCCAGCCACATACATTATATATTTAACTTACCCCTTCACCGGCCACATACATTATACTTTATACTAACCCTTCCCAAGCTACATACATAATATATCAAACTTCCCCTCCCCCAAGCCACATACATAATAAATTAAACTTACCCCTCCCCAGCCACATACATAATATATTTAATTTACCCCTCCCCAGCCACATACATAATATATCAAACTTCCCCTACCTCAGCAACATACATAATATATTTAACTTACCCTTCCCCAGCCACATACATAATATTTATCTTACCCTTCCCCAGCCACATACATAATATATTTAACTTACCCTTCCCCAGCCACATACATAATATATTTAACTTACCCTTCCCCAGCCACATACATAATATATTTAACTTACCCTTCCCCAGCCACATACATAATATATTTACCTTACCCTTCCCCAGCCACATACATAATATATTTAACTTACCTTTCCCCAGCCACATACATAATATATTTAACTTACCCTTCCCAGCCACATACATAATACATTTAACTTACCCTTCCCCAGCCACATACATAATATATTTAACTTCCCCTTCCCCAGCCACATACATAATATATTTAACTTACCCTTCCCCAGCCACATACATAATATATCAAACTTCCCCTCCCCCAAGCCACATACATAATAAATTAAACTTACCCCTCCCCAGCTACATACATAATATATCAAACTTCCCCTCCCCCAAGCCACATACATAATATATTCTACTTACCCTTGCCCAGCCACATACATAATATATCAAACTTCCCCTCCCCCAAGCCACATACATAATATATTTTACTTACCCTTGCCCAGCCACATACATAATATATCAAACTTCCCCTTCCCCAAGCCACATACATAATATATCTACTTTACCCTTCCCTAGCCACATACATAGTATATCAAATTTCCCCTTCCCCCAGCCACATACATAATAAATTAAACTTACCCCTCCCCAGTTACATACATAATATATCTAACTTACCCTCCCCCAGCCACATATATAATATATTAAACTTACCCCTCCCAAACTACATACATAATACATCAAAATTCCCCTCCCCCAGCCACATATATAATACATTAAACTTACCCCTCCCAAACTACATACATAATACATCAAACTTCACCTTCCCCAGCCACATACATAATATATTAAACTTACCCCTCCCAAACTACATACATAATACATCAAACTTCCCCTTTCCCAGCCACATACATAATATATCAAACTCACCCCTCCCAAACTACATACATAATTCATCAAACTTCCCCTTCCCCAGCCACATACATAATATATTAAACTTACCCCTCCCAAACTACATACATAATATATCAAACTTCCCCTTCCCCAGCTACATACATAATATATTAAAGTTACCCCTCCCAAACTACATGCATAATATATCAAATTTCCCCTCCCCCAGCCACATATATAATATATTAAACTTTCCCCTCCCAAACTACATACATAATACATCAGACTTCCCCTTCCCCAGCCACATATGTAACATATTTAACTAACCACTCCCAACCACATATATAATATATTAAACTTACCACTCCCAAACTACATACATAATACATCAAACTTCCCTCCCCCAGCCACATATATAATGCATTTAACTTACCCCTCCCAAACTACATACATAATAATCAAACTTCCCCTTCCCCAGCCACATACATAATATATTTAACTTACCCCTTTTTATCCACATACATGATATAATATGAAAATAGGCAAAGCCTAAACCGGGCGAAAGAGATGTTTTCCTTCAGTTAATGAACAGTGCTAATTCTGGATTTGTATAACATAATGTTCCCTTTGTATTGTATCAGTAGTACTAGGCCAGGAAGCAGTGTCCTGTCTGAAGGCACTCCAATTTGAAAGAAATAGCCATTGTCAAGATACAAATCAGATGTGTTTAATATATAACCTACGACACCAACTACTTTATTCTACCACTGTGGATATATATGAGTTGCTAACCATTACGAATAGTACACATTGTCATTAGACAGAAGTATAGTTGGTATTGAGCTTGAATAATTATGCGTTTGATACTTCGGCTTGTATGATATTCTTTCGAAAGTCATTGCACCACAACTTTTTAAATGTCTAACCAAAGCGCAATGATATTCGTATGGGTTAAATGGTCAGTGTCTAGGGTAACTCAGATGATCCAAGCTTTAACTGTGGCGAAGAATGAAATATCTACGTCTGGATCATTCGGACTATGTCTAGGGAGGAATATTGCAAGGTTCTGGTGGGGAAATAACAGGAGCAGAGATTAATGTCCATTGATACAACTGAAACACTCTGTTGAAAATGGTGTTAAACCATAATCCAACAATAGCATCTAAGACTTAAACATTTATGTATGATTGGATGCTATCAATGGATACTCCATAACCACATTTTAGCTGTGATCCAGGTCCTACCCAAAACTGACTTCGGGTGGTGGGGGTGGAACGCTTCTTCATGTTGAATTATTTTGACTAAACCACAGAGCAACGATATTTGTATGGGGTAAGTGATCGGTGGCTTAGAAGGTTTATTCGCAGGAACTGACGAGGAAATAATTGGAACAAACAGGGATATGTCTACTGACACAACTGAAACATTCTGTTGAAAATGTTGTTAAACCATAATCAAACATAGCATCTAAGACTCATGTATGTGTGGTTGGTGGTTCTCGCTAGATACTCTCATGTTTTAGATATTCTACCCATATCAGTAATCCAATAAGAAACAGAAGACACTGTTTGTGTATTATCAAAACCACCAAACTAAATTATTTGAATTCCAAAATCTCTCCATGCAAAATGAGGATTCAGTGCAAGACTTCAGTTAGTACTTCCAATATGTGAAGCACTTACAGTTTTGTATTGCACTGAAACATTGATATGTAGAATTTACTCTTCACCAAATTGTATGTTGTAAGTATATGCTTTCTCTGAATCATTCTTAAAAACCTTACACAGCATATGATTTAATGATGAAATAGAGGGGAACATTTGTGTTAGGAAGGAAATCCATCATTGTCAAAAGTCTTTGAAATTATCTAAAGCACCAAAAGTCTTTCTATAATTAGTTGAAACAAACAAAAGATAATTCTATTGTTAAACAATTGACAAAATTTATTCAGGTTAATTAGTAGTAATAACAAACACTTTTCTCAATAGAATATGTACAGATCTATACAAAAACTTGTTCAAATGATCAGCCATAGTGTTAGCCTTTATTTTGTTTAACCTTCTCCAAAATGCAATGCATGATTTACATTATGTCGTTTAAATAAGGAAAGTTATATAAGTTTGCATCTTTTCCACATTTAAACATAACCTTAAATGCTGCAATGTTGAGTCAATAACCTGTTACTCCTTTTAACAAACTATTGATTAAAGTATTCTTTCCAAATGTTTTGTTTCATCATCTTCAGGGTGTAATATCCATACTTGTGGAATATTTCACAATTTACAAAAAGGAGTCCAAATTGAGAACAAAGCACAGAATTTTTGTAAATTCCTATAACTATTACATCTTCTATTGAAAGTAAACAGGCAAGACTTCATCATTTATCCTTAAAGCTTCATTCAAGCTTTATTTGTGACTGTTATCAATGAAAGTAATAGCAGATTACAAGAAAATTGCATAATTTAACTATGACATTTGATTTAAACTATGATGAGAAAAAGGATAACTGCTCATTTAGTCGTTTGACTCATTTCATGATTTTGTCAGTGTTTTTTAAAAGACTCCTGCAACATGCAAAGCGTTTCATAAGGTAGAAATAATTTAACAAATCTTTAACAGAGAATAAGAGGCTAATGTGATGCAAGGAAATCTTTCAAAACAATGAATCTGTTAATAACAATTTATTTTACTCAATAGTATTCAGAAATTATTGTTTATGCTTTATTTCTAGAAATGTCCAAATGATTTCAAAATGTAGAGCCATCATTGTTTGAAGTAGAAATTATTTGCAACCAAAAGTGTTTGTAATTAGGAAAAAGAGAGCATTTTTGCAGAGAATGAAATCATTGTGACAAAAGGGAGTACTTGCTGTAGAAATAATGTTATAATGGTTATAATGGTGGCTTTACTCAAATTTGTTATGCATCACTTGCATACAAATGTGTTTACATGAGTTAACAATTTACCAAACACCAAATTTTTTACTGTCCCAAATTGAAAGCGTTTGCAGACGACATTTCAAAATGTGATGAAATTGAAAAATAATCTTTTGATAGGGCAGAAAACATTGTGGGAAAAGAAAAAAAATCCCACAATGTTTTCCTGAGTCATCTTCAACAAAGTTGTTAAATTTCAGTTTTGTTTGGCAATGGGTTAACTGGTCTACTATTGAAACTAAGCAGATATTATTGTATTTCATTAAACAATAATTCACCCTATTGCACCTTTTGCAGTAAAAAGGTTCCTCAAATCAGTGGTAGAATATGTAATAAATTGAACCAGCAATATGTATCTCAGTTTTAAATGCTATCTGCTGCCTTATATTGTACAAAAAAATGAATGAAAACTCTTACTGTCCAATGATTTGACTTTTAACAGTAGTTTCTTAAACATTATGGGAAAAGTTTCTTTCATCTCACAAACTGACACAGTTTTGCTACAACTATCTATCAGTATTGGAAATACATGTGCATTTCTGTCAGTCTTGTTTGTGCTACAAAACATAGATTACACACATGTTTTAGATTTAAACGTTTACAGAAAAAAATGCAGAGACAGTTTTCATACAGATCTTCATCTGTTCTCTTTTTGTCAAGGTAATCTTTCATGTACAGTTCCTCCTATGTCAGACACAGATATTTCTGTTTAAAAGAGATAATGGAAGAAACATAAGTTTAAAACAAAATCCATGTTAAAATGGTGCTTTCTTTTTCACTGTACCTTGTACATAACAGAAGTGTTTTGATGTTTATATGTACATAAAACATGGATGTTGAAAAGATATTATTTCAAAAGTACTGTAGAGTCTTTTTTGTATTACCAAACTTTGTTTTGAATCTTTTAATTGGCAACACATTTGCCAAAATCTTGTTATAGAATTACTTATAATGTCTTTGTTCATTTAGTTGTAATCATTATATGAATCTCACTTGAAAAGGTAAGTAGATTTGGTTCATGTCATAGCAAGGTCTAAATATACATGGTTTGGCCACACAGTGGCATAATGGTTAGCGGCTTGGACCTGGGTTTGATCCTCAATGGCATTCACCTAAATTGCTGTGTAGTGTTTCTTGGCAAGAAACATTTCCTAGCCTTATACTGGTAGGTTATACAGACATGTACCATTAAGCTCAAGACTGAGCCATGTGCATTAATGGAAAAACAAATCTATTCCAGCCACTTGTTTGAAATTCAATTGTCATTATGCATCCTTTTACATCATTGTTTATTAAGATTTCTCATCAAATTATGAATGGAAGGAAGATAAAGTAATCTAATTGGAAAATATTGCAGTGTAGTTTTTCTCTAGAAAAACTATGCCAAGAGGATGTATTGATATGTACACAAACTAAAAGTCATAAAATTTATGTTTGACATAGTGTTGAAAACAGTATAAAACACCTGTTGTTCAGGTAAAACCTTCTTTCTAAAGTAAAAAGCTCTTCAAACCAAAATTTCCTTGTTTGTCTTATCTGTATTTGCAAGGAATTATTCATATCATAATTACTTATGAAAAAGACAAGTTGTACTTACATGTGCTTATAAAACAAAGAATCTTTCTTTATGCAGTATCACAACATTCATTTCTTTGATTGCCGGTTCACATTTGACCTTCACACAGTCTGGACTATGGCTGATTCTGGAAAGCAGACAAATGAAATTAACTTAAAAGTTATTACTATGTTCCCCGACTATGTCTCCATTAATAATCGGTGAAAAGACATGTATACGTTTTGGAAGTCATCAGTATAGGTAGATTCAAGAATCAAAGAGCAAAGAACGTGTGAATAAAAAAAACCAGGCACATCGTCAAAAAGAAGAATCCAATACGGATCAAGATTACTTAGCCTTGAAATGATCTCAATGTAAACAAACCTTTTTTCGTCTCTAAAATGTATGTCCATATTGCCCGTAGATTTTAACACTGGAAAGTGTACTAAATACTACCTCGACACATAGATAGATGCGGTGACATAAAATCAATATTCGAAGTAAGATAGTGCTCGTAGTGTCCATCTTGTTTGTAAACATAGAATGACTGTCCAGACTCTCTTCGATTTATCTATCTCGCATTAAACAAAATTAACTGTTAAAATATGCGTTCTTTATACGAAAATGAAAGTGTACAAAAAGTTATCTTACCTGACATCATCGTTTTCGATGTTCGTTCAACAAGGCGATTATTTCATTCGATTTAAGATTTGAAGCGGTGATCGGAACGATGATGATTTGTAAAGAAAATGTCTTGTCACGTGATACACAAAAATGGAAAGTGCACGTTACAGTTCTTGGTGTAATCACCATGTCAACATTTGAAGAATTGATGGGTTTTAGGATGAGAGACGCCACCTTCACCAAATAAACAGAAAATGTTGAAATGCGGTCTAAATTTTACAAAACTGTTTATTGTTTTAGATGTTGTAAAAAATATTCGGAGGAAAATCCTTCTATTTTTTGCTTGTTAACTTTGATTTTTCCACATCATTGCTAGTAAAAGAGCTGAATAAAAATAATTTTTCGGACAAGATGGCGCCATATGGGGCAGAAAAACGGTTGCAACCAACATGGCCGAAAAAAGTCCTATAGGGTTCTGAGTAATTCGGAAATCCTTGGTTTTGTAGGTACCTTCGTTCGTTTCGTACGTACGTGTAACATATAGGCGGTCTTCAGACCGTGCCTTCGGCACGGTCTTTCGCCCGTATTAAACTTACCCCCCCACAGCCACATATATAATATATTAAACTTACCCCTCCCAAACTACATACATAATACATCAAACTTCCCCTTCCCAAGCCACATATGTAACATATTTAACTAACCCCTCCCAAGCCACATATGTAACATATTTAACTTACCCCTCCCCCAGCTACATACATAACATATTAAACTTACCCCTCCCAAACTACATACATAATACATCAAACTTCCCCTTCCCCAGCCACATACATAATATATTAAACTTACCCCTCCCAAACTACATACATAATATATCAAATTTCCCCTCCCCCAGCCACATATATAATATATTAAACTTACCCCTCCCAAACTACATACATAATACATCAAACTTCCCCTTCCCAAGCCACATATGTAACATATTTAACTTACCCCTCCCCCAGCTATATACATAATATATTAAACTTACCCCCGCCCCCCGCCACATACATAATATATTCAACTTACCCCTCCCCAGTTACATACATAATATATTAAACTTACCCCTCCCTCAGCCACATATATAATATATTAAACTTACCCCTCCCAAACTACATACATAATACATCAAACTTCCCCTTCCCAAGCCACATATGTAACATATTTAACTTACCCCTTCCCCGGCTACATACATAATACATCAAACTTCCCCTTCCCAAGCCACATACATAATATATTAAACTTACCCCTCCCTCAGCTACATACATAATATATTAAACTTACCCCTCCCCCAGTCACATACATGATATATTAAACTAACCCCTTCCCCAGCCACATATGTAACATAGTTAACTTACCCCTCCCCCAGCCACATATGTAACATATTTAACTTACCCCTCCCCCAGTCACATACATGATATATCAAACTTACCCCTCCCCCAGCTACATACATAATATATTAAACATACCCCTCCCCAGCTACATACATAATATATTAAACTTACTCGTCCCTCAGCTACATACATAATATATTAAACTTACCCCTCCCCCAGCTACATGCATGATATATCAAACTTACCCCTTCCCCAGCTACATACATAGTATACTAAACTAACTCATCCCTTAGCTACATACATATGCTAAACTAAACTTAACCTTTCTTGGAACCCCATCTCCGTCCTTTTACTGTAAAGCTGTAATATAGCCGCCCAGTTTTTCAACTGAGGATGAAGCTTTTGCAGCATGGCCTGTGCGGCTTGCTGCTTCCCTACTATCAACAATTTCTCAGTTTTATTACTGCCTGCTTTGGATTTACTAGTTCTAGACTATAGATCTGAAAGGTCATGCAAAAAGATGTTCACACGATCCCTGCAGTCCTGCTATGGCTAAAACCCAGAACCCAAGGGTTACATGTCAACCGCCTTAACTGCTTAAACCATTACCAAACAATAACGGCATTTGATCACTTTTCGCAGACATCTTAAGAAAACATTGTGGGAAAAGGAGAAATTGCTCCGTTTGGATTATGAGACACTTTTCACTGATTAAACCAGGTACATCCCAACCTGTATCACTATGCCAGACACCAAGCAGGTATGGGTCGGTAACCATTAGATTTTACTAGGTCGCGGTTCACGAGCTTCCAGACAAATCCTTGCGTACGCAAAAACTAACGACAATTTCTTGAGTATGCAGTTAATTGAAACGGACCCCCGGCCTTTTCGGAACACGTCCCACGAAAAACGTTCTCCGGACAATAGCCTCACATGGGACTCGATCCTTCGAGGCGAACTCCTTAAATATTAGGCCACGGTGACGGGTACTTTGTACGCATTGTCCTTAGAACGTAGAAAATCTAAGGTCTCAATTGAGCGTCTCGGATCAATTTCACAGTTTGTACCAAAAGTTGTATGTTTATTTCCTTATCCGAAACACACTTCCATAACCGGAAGGAACATTTTCCGGGGGAGCGTGCCCCCAGACCTCTAGCCGTGCGTACACTATCTAAATGGCTTCGATACGCCCCTGTCTTGCTCCAAACAGTTTGTTATTTCACAATTTGTTTTCATTCTCGTCCGTGTATGTGTTTCCACCAGTTGTGTACTAATCGTAACTTCTAGGCTATTTCCGTATCTTAGAGGATACATACGTGTTTTCATTGGATAAACACATAAAGTTTTGGTTACGCAAGAGAGAATATTATTCAAATAGTCTCGGGCCAGGACCAATACTTATAAAAACGTAGCCTGGAGTCATGCAGGCTACCGTTTTACTTTATGACTTACGCGAAAAAAAAGGTGCGTAAGTCGAAAATGATAAACATGGATACCATCTTTAATGAAAACACACTATTGTCAAGTGAGTCAGAGAGACGATTCCAATAATGTGTTACTTTGACATATTGCTTTGTTAAATATTGAAAGAAATAAAAGGGAATCTCGGTTTGAACTTACGCAAACGTTTAGTAAAATGGTACCCTGACTCATGCTCATACTACGCACACTAACGGGACAATAACGGGACCGTAAGCTTCAAGAACTTTTATAGAAGATTACTTGCCTTTGCATAGGCTTCAGTGGCTAAAGCATTCGGAACACCTCAACCATTTATTTGATATAATTAATACGATTGAGAACTATGAAACACGGATGTATTAATATGATACTCTTCAATGAAATTAGTAAAGAGACGAAATTCAATTGTGATATATAAGCAATTTGTGCGTATTTATATTTAGCTCCTGGGTGTTATGTTGTAATCAAGTGTGTTATCCGGCGGAAAACAGCAGAATTTCCCCATGATTTCTGGTGTATTCATGAACTAACTACCTACTAGGTATATCTACCGGCTTGTGCCGGTGATTGCCGAATAGATACGATTGTGGCTGAAGGTTCTGAAGTATTACGAAGAAAGGAAATAGGATGAGCAGGGCAGGACTAATTATATAGATGGAAAATTTTGGGACATGGCTGCACCTTGGTGGTGATCCGCCCATTTCCTTCTTCGTTGAGGGTAATTAGCTCATTTCATTGAGAACTCCCCCACGTCTGAATTTAAGGAAAAGAAGACATGATGTATTTCCTACGACATCAGAGAACAGTCTCACAAGTGGGCGACGTGCATGGCCTTTAAACCATCAGGCAATTCTATGTAAATTTACGAATCTTCCAATTATGGATATATGCACTGAGATTATATGATTCAATACGAGAAAGTGCTGATTGAAATGGTTGTTTATAGCTTATTTAAAACCCGCATCTAGATTTGCGGTTCGCAGGTAGATTTACTCAGTAAATAATTCAACATCACATCTCTCTTGGATAGAATTATCTTAAGTTTTACCAAATCTGCTTCTAGAGCTATTGTTCACTATTTTAGGCAGGCATGCAGGCAAGCAGGAAGGCCGGATGGCGGGCGGGCGGGCAGGCGGGCGGGCGGGCGGAGCGGGCGGGCGGGCGGGCGGGCGGGCGGGGGCGGGCGGGCGGGCGGGCGGGCGGGCGGGCGGGCGGGCGGGCGGGCGGGCGGGCGGCGGCAGGCGGGCGGGCGGGCGGGCGGGCGGGCGGAGCGGGCGGGCGGGCGGGCGGGCGGGCGGGCGGGCGGGCGGGCGGGCGGACGGGCGGGCGGGCGGGCGGGCAGGCAACAAGGCAACAAGGCAACAAGGCAACAAGGCAGGCAGGCAACAAGGCAGGCAACAAGGCAGGCAACAAGGCAGGCAACAAGGCAGGCAACAAGGCAGGCAACAAGGCAGGCAACAAGGCAGGCAACAAGGCAGGCAACAAGGCAGGCAGGCAACAAGGCAGGCAGGCAATACCAACTGTAAGCCTGAATGTCCATAAACATTTGTTTAAATGGAACGCTCAACCTTGGTATTTGTAAAGGGTCAGTTATCTTACAGGTTATCAGTCGTTCATGTACACTGTTTACGATATGAATATTATTTTGCCTGTTGAGATTCAATGCCTTCACAGCAGACGATATACAAATTACAAAAAGAGAAAAAAGAAAATAAAACAGGAAGAGATAGAGAGAAAGGCAGAGAGAAAGAGAGAGAGAGACATAGAGAGAGACATAGAGACATAGAGACATAGAGACAGACATAGAGACAGACATAGAGACAGACATAGTGACAGACATAGAGACAGACATAGAGGCATAGAGACATAGAGACATAGAGACATAGAGACATAGAGACATAGAGACATAGAGACATAGAGACAGACAGACAGACAGACAGACAGACAGACAGACAGACAGACAGACAGACAGGTAGACAGACAGACAGACAGACAGACAGACAGACAGACAGACAGACAGACAGACAGACAGACAGACACAGACAGACAGACAGACAGACAGACAGACAGACAGACAGACAGACAGACAGACAGACAGACAGACAGACAGACAGACACAGACAGACAGACAGACAGACAGAGACGACAGACAGACAGACAGACAGACACAGACAGACAGACACAGACAGACAGACAGACAGACAGACAGACAGACAGACAGACAGACAGACAGACAGACAGACAGACAGACAGACAGACAGACAGACAGACAGACAGACAGACAGACGAGAGACAGACAGACAGACAGACAGACAGACAGACAGACAGACAGACAGACAGACAGACAGACAGACAGACAGACAGACAGACAGACAGACAGACAGACAGACAGACAGACAGACAGACAGACAGACAGACAGACAGACAAGACAGGACAGGACAGGACAGGACAGGACAGACAGACAGACAGACAGACAGACAGACAGACAGACAGACAGACAGACAGACAGACACAGACAGACACAGACAGACAGACAGACAGACAGACAGACAGACAGACAGACAGACAGACACGCAGACAGACAGACAGACAGACAGACAGACAGACAGACAGACAGACAGACAGACAGACAGACAGACAGACAGACAGACAGACAGACAGACAGACAGACAGAAACTGAGTAGAGACAGGGAAGAGAATATTTATTTCATTATGAATGGGGCAGAAAATTTTAACTAATGCATTCATGTCGAACGTTGAATGGACCTGGCTTTGTCCATCCTTTTTATCCTTCTGCATGTATATTTCAATTGAATTAAGTGTCTTTGATTTTGATAGGTAATAAGCAGATCAATCGAATGGTTAGTGTTTGTAATTATATCCAACTGATTATTTCTTCTAGAACGTAATGGAAAGTAAGGGTGTTTTCATGTAACCACCTCTTATTTATCTATAACTCCTTTCACAAATAATGCTAAAATTTCCGGCACTTGAAGCCGACGACTTCATAGACCATTACGACAAAAAGTGGAAATTGCTTGTGACAATCCGTTTGTCACAACAGATTCTACATAATATCACAAATATAGATACGATGGCATTATTGATAGTTGTCCAATTAAGGTGAAGATTTGTAGACAATAAAAGTAAAAATAGATATTACGAATAACCAACGAATATTTTAGGACAAAGGGTCCTCGACGTGGCATTACGACGCGATGCAACATGAATTGCATACATAAGAGGAAATTGTCCTCTCGATTTGTCAAGTGAGGACTATGAAAACGTGACCTTGGACTCAGTATACAGAAAACGTTTCTAAATTACTGTACATATTGTACATAACCTTCAGATGCACAGAACAGAGGTACATTATTATGTTATGTACATAAACTTGAAAACGTTTAGATGTATATAATAATTTCCCACTAAAACGTTTAGATGTATACAACTGTTGTACACTATTATGTTAACTGCACCTCTGTACACATCCACTACATGTATATTCCTTATTTATTGTACATAAACGTGACTTTCCGACGTTTTGATGCATAGGACAGTTGTACATTATAATGTAATCAGGTTTTCAGTGTATACATGACAGAGGATGTTTATGGTTGAAAACTTATGCTGCTCTATTTATCGCGTTGTGTACCAGGACGTACATGGGTATTGTTACACATCAGTTTGATGGTTTTATCAGGTATCTTCATCACCTCAACACTATTTAAGATAAACTATACCGGCCTTATCAAAGGCGATGAGTTATACACAAGACTCGAGGAGATCCATTTACTTTATGTACGTCAGTCAGGATACTACCTTATAACATTAAGCGTGTTCTGAGTGACAGAATGTTTATGGTGATGACATAGTAACCTTGGTGTCTTGGGTTTTAGCCTGACTGGCATATGTTTATATGGTTATATGAGTTCGTGATAGGCAACATTCTGTTGATTATCTCTGAATGGTCTGATTTAGAATGTTTATAAAGAAGTCTTTTGTTTTTTCAGTGTGTTTGTACATGAACGCAACTGACCAATGCTACCGACATTTGATTCTGCTGCCACTTTTACCTACGTTGAAAGCATACTGACTCGCCTCTTTTATTTTGCTATTTTATGGACCATTGGAAAGGGTTTGGGTTTAAAGATGGAAAAAGATATCGAGGACGATAATAGTCTGTGGGACATTTTAGAAGAGCGTTTGGGGATTAATTTAAAGTCGATAACACTGACACTGAACCTTAACACCAGACATGTGTTCAAATGCATTTTGGCGTGATGATCAAATGATGGTTAAAATTCTTAGGTATGGTGTAATGTTTAAGTCCCAGGCGCGTACACATTGCAATGTGTATATGAAATCAAGGAACAAATCTTAGTCGATCGATACAATCGAAGTGTGAAATCTGCTTTATATAGTCTGATACCGTGTATATTGGTCACTTACTTCGGTTATGTGTTCGTGACTTTAAGCTTCGAGCTACACTTGGTCCTTTTAGTCTAATGTGCACTTTGTAACATTTGTTTAAAACAAAACAAAAACTTCAAGCAGGTTTTCAGCGTCTTGTGAATCTCTTTTATGGTCAAAATTTGCAACGTATAGTCGGAGAGTCAAGGATTGCAATGGCTTCTATCGGTCTTTCCATTTAGGAAATTGGAAAAAGAAATGCAGACTTCATCAACCGATAGACATGTATGTATAATCGTTAAACTGCATTTTCAATACACATACACTATAACATATTGCTGAATGGAAAAGTTATGCTACTATCATTTTAGTTGACATCTTATTGGCGAGATTCAAGGAATTGAATTCAAATTCATTTCGATTTTATATATGTGTTCTTACCGGCAATCTTCATAATGGCCGTGTGCTGTGTACGTTCATAAGGGTAGTTTCGCAGAGGCGGTTAGATGAGACTCATAACTTAGGTTCAAATGAGGCACTATGAGTAAGAAAGCCTCTTGCAAACTCTTTTTACTAGAACACTTAGGATATTGTTTTGGTGAAGGGTAAACTTGTTATCAGCTTTACAGGTGTTCTTTGGACGGTAAATACTTTTCTTCCTGTTAAGAGTTAATAGCTTTAACTGCACAGCAGACGAGATTTCATAAAAGAACGTGGATTATACGGTGGGAAAGAGCAATTTGTTATTGTGTTGCACCATTTTGTTTGTTTTTCATCGCATCAACAACATTTTAGTTATATTGTGATAACCGCCTCAAAAATGATGAAATTGAAGGTTATATATAAAACCCAAGAATAACCCTCGGGGTTATGCTTGTCAGTTTACATACTACCTAGTATTGTAATTTAGATACAGAGATAGACAGACACACACACATAAAGACAGAAAATGTGAATATGCATATCATGATCATAGATAGTTTTTTTTACAATGCATCCAGAATAACATATTAGTCAAAGACATCTTTCTCCGAATGCACTTAAGGAATGGGTACTTCTATCATTATTTGACTAAACATACTCTGATAAGCTTACACTTAGGAATACACATTAGACGTGAGTATGTGATATTAGTTTTAACAACCTTTTTAGTTTATTTTTTCTTTGATTTATATGTTTGTTCTGTACAGGGTTAATACATTTTAGGAATTAAATTACTTAAACAAGAAATCTAATATACTTTCTTTTATATGTAACAGGACCCAAACAATGCGTTCTAAAGTGTTCTCAATAGCCAAGTGGTTGAAGTACAAATGTATCTTATATGAGATCAAGTGACCCCTTTACGTGTGGGTTCAAATCAGGGAAGCAATGGATGTTAATGTTCATGGTAGTCTACTGGCAGTCTAATGGAATGACGATGGTTCTTCACGCTTTGACCAGCCCTTGTTTCGAAGATGTAATACCCCTGCCAAAGAAACTAACACATATTTTATCTGAGGGTAGTGTTGTAATCATTGACTTATGTTACGTTCTTTTCTCACCACAAGTGGCGAATTGATGAATTTATTTTGAGTCGAAGTGTCGATGGACCAATTGACCAGTCGACCAAATCCTGCAACATGCTAGTCGGGGGTGTTATATTGATAGGAACTGTCGAGGGCCATGTCAATTTTGATTTGGTGTCAGATGTTTATCTCAACTTTAATTAGCTAATCCATTATTAATATTCATTTCGAGGCGATAGCAAATGCAAGATCAGATCATCAGTTCAAATGGTGCAAACACGTATGTTGCTTCTTACCAAGCTTTTTTCTATTTTTCGTTTTCGTATTATCTAATGTAACAACAGCCAACTTGTGCTGGTCTTGGAAATAATGTAGGTTCCCATGTCGTCCTGAAATAAATTAAGTGACACAAACGAGGATCGAAACTTTGAAGACCGATCTTATCACTAGACTATTACAGATCTTGTTTGATTCCATCACTCGGTCGGTATCGTTATTGATTGGGAATGCAGGCATCCTGAGAGGAGACCATTCTCGGCCAGTGTTTCTTCCGATGTGAAATGACGTCATGTGTCATGCTTAATTCCCATCTCGCCACTTATCAGTTATGCCACTTATCAATTATGTTGTGTTAGAAAGCGATCAGCAACTTGAAATGATATTGTGCAATACTGGTGAGGAAATACTAGGAGTACGGATAAATGAGCCAAACGCCTTGAAACGACTAAACTACTCACGAAACCTGCGTATAGCCACACTCCAAGCATTTAGTCAACCATTAACAAATGAAATCCTGTTATTTAACATTAAATGTGCATTTTATGATTTTCTTTGCCAATAGATCCAGTTTTTTTAGGTAATTGAGAACGGTAGATATTTGACGGAATGCTACATGAGCCGTATTTACCCATTTATTACAATATCTAGATAACGTTACGAACGTATGTGACGTGTAATCGACACAGATTCATTGGTATCATAATAAAGGTAACATCATTATCTCTGAATCGACATCTTCAATCGAGACACGATCGGCTCGCATCACGGCATTTTCTATCAATTTACTTGGATCTGAAACTTATCGGATCTGTGTATCTATATGGGGTTATCCATCACGTCAACATTATTTCAGTTACATTGCAATGCCCGACTGTACATGATGAATGATAGAGGAAGACCCCATGCTCAACTGTCTATAATGGTTTGTCAAGCCGAGAAGATCCATCGGCACTCCATAAGTCAGTCGGGAGATTGTCTCTCATGAAAATATGCCTGAATTTGAAACCACGCTAATAGGGACTGTGTAATTTCAAGTACCTTTACCACTGGGCACCGGATGCCAATAACGTCCTCGTCCAAAATTGCAGCCGACACCACAAAAAGGCTTTTCATATTTCTCAATTTGTTTAGCCCCTTATTCAAAGAAAACTTCCCCGTTTTACGCATATCCAGCAGACGACTTTAAAAACTATTGGGGCTAAAGAGGGAATTATGACAATCAACTCACCTTTAGTTACAATGGTTTCAAGCTGAGATCAGAAATAAAGGCAAATACAGACATCTTTTCCTACACAGTATAGTCATTCAAATTTTTCTAATATATTTTGTTTTAATTGTTAAGCACTAATATAATAATCCAGTAAATGCAATGTCTTTCAATGACACATAATTCAAATAAAGGTTTGAATCATCTACAAGGACGGTTAGGATATTTAAACATTCCTGTACAATGCGAAAGGATTTACGTGATGCCAGTCATTGGCATTCTATCTTTAGGATGGAAACCTTGATAAAAAATCACAGGTCCTCCGTGTCGGGGGTTAGGCTCTGGGCCAACAACCCTGTCGTGTATTTTTTTTTATAAATGTTACGGAAACAGTAACAAAGTCATTTCAGTAAATATAAGATACATATAGTTGCGAGCATTTTGATTTCGTTACTTACTTATGATAGTGTTTCGCACTTGCGACTGCCTAGCGAAAAGCACATAGGACCTGTCGTAAAAGTGACTTTCTTCGCACTTACCTTAGTGCACTTGAGATATTTCGTGAAACGTATCCCTGGCCATGTATCCAGGAAGCAATGGTTGACAGCATAAATAATAAGCATCAAATTTCCGTAACAATAGACGTAAAATTAATAAGTTTAAACTGACAGCCATATCCTATTTGATATTGTATTGTACACAAAGTTTAAATCCTTCAGAAAAAAATCAGAACATAAGTAACTGAGTAAATACTTTATTAAAGGATCAAGAGTACATATACAAAAAGAACCAAAACAAATACAATATCATAACACCCTGCCATATGCGCCAATATGTCGATGTTGAATATATTTGATTAACTTGCAGCACCATCATACCTTGTATTTCCAGATAAACAATCGCACTGTCAGATCAAATCACATAAGCAGTAAATTAATCGACCCTACAAATGACAGAGAGAGAGTACATGTATGTACGTGCATATAAGACGTGAGGTGGGTGCGCAGGTTTATCTATTAACAAATCAGTCACCTTGTCAATTAACAAACCAATCAATCAATCAATCATTCAACCAATACACCCATCCAGCAAATCAAGAAAACAAATAATACTTCGTATTTTGCTCTACAATCCATGTATAAGACGCATCATAACGATTATCAAGTTTCTTATATCATTTTTTGGGTATCGAGACTAAACTGATTATGAATCTTTTGTTCTCTTCTCTTCTTTTTGGTTTCTGTATTGTATCAACCACATATCAATTATATTGTAATGCCTGGCTCAATGGTGGTGAAAGAGTATGTCAAACTCGAGAAGAACCACAAACAATATGTTTGTCAGTCGAGATACATGTACTTCTTTCACCAAAATCCAATTTTACTGATAGGTTCTGGACTTCTGGGAAACTAAAAACGTCAAAATAGTCTAACAAAAAGGCTATTTAGCGCCATTCGAGAGCAAAAAAACAAGCACACAATGTTTGATATATTAAGATTACGGATGTATGTATGTTTTACAGGAAGAATTATTGATAGCCAAAAATAAATAGAAATCACGAATAAGGTTGCATTTGCTTAGAGCCAGCCCTTTGATCATGTTTACTTTTTCTTGTAATGATAAAGATCCAAGATGTGAAGATTCCTTATTTCAGCTTATTTGCTTCATCAGTGGAATCTAATACCTGGCACATAACGTCACATAATGCATCAGTACGTATGTGTTTGCTTTTGATGGCTGTTATGAACTCTTTAGCAGATCGAACACGGCTCAAAGCAAGTACATGTAGCAATAACAATGATTTCACGAAAACATTTTGAGTTTGAAACTTGCCGAAAGGTCTACATCAAACATTAATACAGTGTAATTTTATAACATTACGAATTGCATCATTACGTACAATAATGGTTTAAGGAGTAAAATTGACTCGAAACTCCATAACGGGTGATGTACATGTAAGTGATTAAGATTAGCCTAACATTTACAATTGAATATACCCAGAACTAAATTTAAAAGCGGGACATTAGCCAAAAGGACCGCATCATCATGGATTGTTTTGTTTTCTCAAAGTCCCGGGTAGTGTTTATGCTCAGAATTAATGAAGGATGTGCCTTAATCTAAGGTTTCATTTTCCTGGGAACTTAAGGGTTTTTAAAGACTGGTCTACCCCATGTACATGGACCAACATACATGTCGACATCTTTTGTATTGTGTATAACGCCCTTTTTAGTGATATTTCAGTTATCTATATATCTCGGGTATTGGTCACAGAGTCTTGCTGCTTGTATCCCAGCAGCTTCTACTTAACTTAGATTATTAAAATGTCTTGACCCACGTAGAGCTATATGTCTTTAAACGTGTTTTATAATCATAGTTTAGTACAAATATGTTACAAGGGAAAATGGAAATATAGAATATAAAAAATATAACTTAAAGATGCTTAATCAGAGATGTATTGATATTTTGAAGCCTCATTTCTTTAAAGCTCTTTTACAGTTGCTCTGTTGTATGATTCCAAAAAGTGTTGCAACGATTTTGAAATAACTTGATTAAAGACAGCATATACTGACGCTTCCTGAATTAGTCATAACTTCAATAGCTAACTTTAATTGTATATCATGCAACAATAAACACAATGTATTGTTTCATCATTGTTTCATCAACTTTTTTTTTATTTTGAAATTTTCTTATTTGTGAGCAAGCACCTTTAATCGACATTTAACATAAGTAAAACATTGTGTCAAAGCAGTTGTTGACAGAATGGGAATAAACTGAAAAATAGTTGATGAAATGAAAGCAGACCAACTGTTGCGTGAGAAAGCGACTGAACAAAAATGGGTGCGTATTTAAAGCACATATACAATGAGAAGATATTTGTATTAACATCCAAAAGCGTTGCAACGAAATTGAAACCGATTGCATACCGTCTATACATACTAGTTAATGCAAATCCTGAAAGGTTTTTAACCAACAATATTCGAACAGGAGAGACGGAATCACTATCTAAATGCCACAACATTGGTTAGTTAGAAAATGAATACATATCAACAATCAAAATACAATTATGTAGCTTTACAATAAAAAGCCTTTACGATAAGACAGTACATGAATATATAAATTAATATACTGTTTTTGGTAAAGTACCAAAGTTAAACAAACTGATTTAAACAATTGAAGTATACTCATCACCAAACGAAAACCAGTCTATAGTTTTATAATTAGATCTTTCAGTATGATAACAGGTATCAGACTACATAATTTGGTTATTTAAAAAAACGTGACAGATTTTCGTAAACTATATTAGTATGTGCACGTCCGAACAGATGCGGAAAATAACACTTGAATACATTTATTTCAAGGCTGATATTGAGAGCGACTTGAACGAGTTAAGATCACGCTTTGTTGTCTATCAATAATATCTAAAGACATGTTTTCATTTTCTCAACCATTCGTAAGTCTTCCGAGAATAAATCGTATGCAATGTATATTACATCGTTTTGATATTTCCTCTACTCTCTCTATTCAAGATCTATTTGAAACACCCTAAAGAAAGGACAATAAAGATATCTACATCCGCATTTCAGCAATCAATTGATATTTATTAAAAATTGAGCACCTATCTTTATTTAACCTTAAGGTAAGACCTGGGTAATGGAGAAAGGTAATAATAATATAATTCAAGATTTAACAGAACAAATGCCGTTTAAAAGTCAAGTTTTTTATTATTATAACCTGTCTTGTATTGGAATTTTTATTTGC
>OX401411.1:34640508-34728008 GCA_947846245.1 Cerastoderma edule
CCAGGAGCATCGACATTATGCTGACCGCCTAAGAATGAAGAATCCTGTTGAAAATGGCTAAAACACCAATAAAACCATTCAACCAGTCCTTAACAACTATTGCAATATAGTAACGTATTAAGTAAAGAGTGAGGAGTTCGCGAAATCAGCGGAGCAAGACGAGTAATATTGGCCTCAATATTTTGGAGGTTACCATTTGTACAAATGATTATGTCGTATATAGGATGCCCTAAGAGTATGTTAGAAATTTCATTTGACGTGAAAGGTGATAGATATACACACTGAAAGAATGAAAGAGATGGACATTGTTTGAGGTGCATATCTTTATTAACATTTAAATGTCGCTTCCATGACAGCGCACTATTTTTCGCATTCATGTAATTCAATGTTGTAGTTGAATGAATGCTTTGATGTAAAAAATATTTTGTAGAAAACTGACCAACTTAATTGCTATTTGTCTTTCACACGTCTTGTATTGGGGGCTAACGTTTTAACATCGGTTTCCTCCCTTACTCTAAAGATAGCCACTCTCACCATCCACGTCATGTATGGGGTAGAAATTTAGCCCATTTACGAAAATACCCGAACCATCCCAAATTTTAAGCTAACTTTATATTTTAGAGTGGTTGAATTTCATCTGTTTTATATAATACGGGCGAAAGACCGTGCCGAAGGCACGGTCTGAAGACCGCCTATATGTTACACGTACGTACGAAACGAAAGAAGGTACCTACAAAACCAAGGATTTCCGAATTACTCAGAACCCTATAGGACTTTTTTCGGCCATGTTGGTTGCAACCGTTTTTCTGCCCCATATGGCGCCATCTTGTCCGAAAATTTATTTTTATTCAGCTCTTTTACTAGCAATGATGTGGAAAAATCAAAGTTAACAAGCAAAAAATAGAAGGATTTTCCTCCGAATATTTTTTACAACATCTAAAACAATAAACAGTTTTGTAAAATTTAGACCGCATTTCAACATTTTCTGTTTATTTGGTGAAGGTGGTGTCTCTCATCCTACAACCCGTCAATTCTTCACATGTTGACATGGTGATTACACCAAGAACTGTAACGTGCACTTTCCATTTTTGTGTATCACGTGACAAGACATTTTCTTTGCAAATCATCATCGTTCCGATCACCGCTTCAAATCTTAAATCGAATGAAATAATCGCCTTGTTGAACGAACATCGAAAACGATGATGTCAGGTATGATAACTTTTTGTACACTTTCATTTTCCTATAAAGAACGCATATTTTAACAGTATATTTGGTCTAAAGCGAGATAGATAAATCGAAGAGAGCCTGGACCGTCATCCTATGTTTACAAACAAGATGGACACTACGAGCGCTATCTTACTCCGAATATTGATTTTATGTCACCGCATCTATCTATGTGTCGAGGTAGTATTTAGTACACTTTACAGTGTTAAAAGCTACGGGCAATATGGACATACATTTTACTGATGATTTTAGAGACGAAAAAAGGTTTGTTTACATTGAGATCATTTCAAGGCTGAGTAATCTTGATCCGTATTGGATTCTTCTTTTTGGATTGACGATGTGCCTGGGTTTGTTTTATTCACACGTTCTTTGCTCTTTGATTCTTGAATCTACCTATCCTGATGAGTTCCAAAACGTATGTCTTTTCACCGATTATTAATGGAGACATAGTCAGGGAACATAGTAATAACGTTTAAGTTAATTTCATTTGTCTGCTTTCCAGAATCAGCCATAGATCAGACTGTGTGAAGGACAAATGTGAACCGGCAACCAAAGAAATGAATGTTGTGGTACTGCATAAAGAAAGATTCTTTGTTTTATAAGCACATGTAAGTACAACTTATCTTTTTCATAAGTAATTAATACCTTGCAAATAAGGATAAGACAAACAAGGAAATTTTGGTTTGAAGAGCTTTTTACTTTAGAAAGAAGGTTTTACCTGAACTACAGGTGTTTTATACTGTTTTCAACACTATGTCAAACATAAATTTTATGACTTTTAGTTTGTGTACATATCAATACATCCTCTTAGCATGGTTTTTCTAGAGAAAAACTACACTGCAATATTTTCCAATTAGATTACTTTATCTTCCTTCCATTCATAATTTGATGAGAAATCTAAATAAACAATGATGTAAAAGGATGCATAATGACAATTGAATTTCAAACAAGTGGCTGGAATAGATTTGTTTTTCCATTAATGCACATGGCTCAGTCTTGAGCTTAATGGTACATGTCTATATAACCTACCAGTATAAGGCTAGGAAATGTTTCTTGCCAAGAAACACTACACAGCAATTTAGGTGAATGCCATTGAGGATCAAACCCAGGTCCACGCCGCTAACCATTATGCCACTGTGTGGCCAAACCATGTATATTTAGACCTTGCTATGACATGAACCAAATCTACTTACCTTTTCAAGTGAGATTCATATAATGATTACAACTAAATGAACAAAGACATCATAAGTAATTCTATAACAAGATTTTGGCAAATGTGTTGCCAATTAAAAGATTCAAAACAAAGTTTGGTAATACAAAAAAGACTCTACAGTACTTTTGAAATGATATCTTTTCAACATTCATGTTTTATGTACATATAAACATCAAAACACTTCTGTTATGTACAAGGTACAGTGACAAAGAAAGAACCATTTAAACATGGATTTTGTTTTAAACTTATGTTTCTTCCATTATCTCTTTTAAACAGAAATATCTGTGCCTGACAGAGAAGGAAATGTACATGATGTGCTGACATGAAAGATTACCTTGACAAAAAGAAAACAGATGAAGACCTGTATGAAAACTGTCTCTGCATTTTTTCTGTAAACGTTTAAATCTAAAACATGTGTGGAATCTATGTTTTGTAGCACAACACAAACAAGACTGACAGAAATGCACATGTATTTCCAATACTGATAGATAGTTGTAGCAAAACTGTCTCAGTTTGTGAGATGAAAGAAACTTTTCCCATAATGTTTAAGAAACTACTGTTAAAAGTCAAATCATTGGACAGTAAGAGTTTTCATTCATTATTTTGTACAATATAAGGCAGCAGATAGCATTTAAAACTGAGATACATATTGCTGGTTCAATTTATTACATATTCTACCACTGATTTGAGGGACCTTTTTACTGCAAAAGGTGCAATAGGGTGAATTATTGTTTAATGAAATACAATAATATCTGCTTAGTTTCAATAGTAGACCAGTTAACCCATTGCCAAACAAAACTGAAATTTAACAACTTTGTTGAAGACGACTCAGGAAAACATTGTGGGATTTTTTCCTTTTCCCACAATGTTTTCTGCCCTATCAATTTTTCAATTTCATCACATTTTGAAATGTCGTCTGCAAACGCTTTCAATTTGGGACAGTAAAAAATTTGGTGTTTGGTAAATTGTTAACTCATGTAAACACATTTGTATGCAAGTGGGGCATAACAAATTTGAGTAAAGCCACCATTATAACCATTATAACATTATTTCTACAGCAAGTACTCCCTTTTGTCACAATGATTTCATTCTCTGCAAAAATGCTCTCTTTTTCCTAATTTCAAACACTTTTGGTTGCAAATAATTTCTATTTCAAACAATGATGGCTCTACATTTTGAAATCATTTGGACATTTCTAGAAATAAAGCATAAACAATAATAATTTCTGAATACTATTGGGTAAAATATATTGTTATTAACGGATTCATTGTTTTGAAAGATTTCCTTGCATCACATTAGCTTCTTATTCTCTGTTAAAGATATGTTAAATTATTTCTACCTTATGAAACGCTTTGCATGTTGCAGGAGTCTTTTAGAAAACACTGACAAAATCATGAAATGAGTCAAATGACTAAATGAGTAGTAATCCTTTTTCTCATCAAAGTTTAAATCAAATGTCATAGTTAAATTATGCAATTTTCTTGTAATCTGCTATTACTTTCATTGATAACAGTCACAAATAAAGCTTGAATGAAGCTTTAAGGATAAATGATGAAATTTTGCCTGTTTACTTTCAATAGATGTAATAGTTATAGGAATTTACAAAAATTCTGTGCTTTGTTCTCAATTTGGACTCCTTTTTGTAAATTGTGAACAATTCCACAAGTATGGATATTACACCCTGAAGATGATGAAACAAAACATTTGGAAAGAATACTTTAATCAATAGTTTGTTAAAAGGAGTAACAGGTTATTGACTCAACATTGCAGCATTTAAGGTTATGTTTAAATGTGGAAAATATGCAAACTTATATAACTTTCCTTATTCAAACAACATAATGTAAATCATGCATTGCATTTTGGAGAAGGTTAAACCAAATAAAGGCTAACACTATGGCTGATCATTTGAACAAGTTTTTGTATAGATCTGTACATATTCTATTGAGAAAAGTGTTTGTTATTACTACTAATTAACCTCAATAAATTTTGTCAATTGTTTAGCAATAGAATTATCTTTTGTTTGTTTCAACTAATTATAGAAAGACTTTTGGTGCTTTAGATAATTTCAAAGACTTTTGACAATGATGGATTTCCTTCCTAACACAAATTTTCCCCTCTATTTCATCATTAAATCATATGCTTTGAAAGGTTTTTAAGAATGATTCAGAGAAAGCATATACTTACAACATACAATTTGGTGAAGAGTAAATTCTATATATCAAGGTTTCAGTGCAATACAAAACTGTAAGTGCTTCACATATTGGAAGTACTAACTGAAGTCTTGCATTGAATCCTCATTTTGCATGGAGAGATTTTGGAATTCAAATTATTTAGTTTGGTGGTTTTGATAATGCACACACAGTGTCTTCTGTTTCTTATTGCATTACTGATATGGGTAGGATAGCTAAAACATGAGAGTATCTAGCGAGAACCACCAACCACACATACATGAGTCTTAGATGCTATGTTTGATTATGGTTTAACAACATTTTCAACAGAATGTTTCAGTTGTGTCAGTAGACATATCCCTGTTTGTTCCAATTATTTCCTCGTCAGTTCCTGCGAATAAACCTTCTAAGCCACTGATCACTTACCCCATACAAACATCGTTGCTCTGTGGTTTAGTCAAAATAATTCAACATGAAGAAGCGTTCCACCCCCACCCCCCGAAGTTAGTTTTGGGTAGGACCTGGATCACAGCTAAAATGTGGTTATGGAGTATCCATTGATAGCATCCAACCATACATAAATGTTTAAGTCTTAGATGCTATTGTTGGATTATGGTTTAACACCATTTTCAACAGATCCTGTTATTTCCCCACCAGAACCTTCCAATATTCCTCCCTAGACATAGTCCGAATGATCCAGACGTAGATATTTCATTCTTCGCCACAGTTAAAGCTTGAATCATCTGAGTTACCATAGACACTGACCATTTAACCCATACGAATATCATTGCGCTTTGGTTAGACATTTAAAAAGTCGTGGTGCAATGACTTTCGAAAGAATATCATACAAGCCGAAGTATCAAACGCATAATACCAACTATACATGACAATGTGTAATATTCGTAATGGTTAGCAACTCATATATATCCACAGTGGTAGAATAAAGTAGTTGGTGTCGTAGGTTATATATTAAACACATCTGATTTGTATCTTGACAATGGCTATTTCTTTCAAATTGGAGTGCCTTCAGACAGGACACTGCTTCCTGGCCTAGTACTACTGATACAATACAAAGGGAACATTATGTTATACAAATCCAGAATTAGCATTGTTCATTAACTGAAGGAAAAAATCTCTTTCGCCCGGTTTAGGCTTTGCCTATTTTCATATTATATAATGCAACACATATCACAACGTTACCTAGAAAGATAACAACTATCTATAGTCATGCAAATAAATCATTTTGATGGACTCCCTTCATCGCCATATTGTTTGCATTACACGTGACAATCATCGTTATATCTTATAGCGCCACCTGACGTGGTCGACGGCAGAGGTAAATGTTTTAAAAGATGGATTTAAACATTGAGAAGAAGTTTCGTAGTGTAAAGGTGCTTTAAAGCGACATAGAAGAAGTTGATCAGTTCTTGTCGCATTCTTCATACGCCGGCTTATTTACACTTGTGTGATCTTGTTTAAAGAGTAAATTAAGACAATTACAAAGTATTTCGAACATAAGAATTGTTCTTAGTTATATTGTAAAAGATCAAAGTACCTCTTTTACTTCACGTGGGGTCAATTTTAGTTAAACATGCTGTGCTGCTTCGATTCTGCCGGTATACTACCGATACGATAAACTATTCTCTAAAAGCTACTGCTTGTTTTCCTACCAGAAGACATTTATTCAGTGTTATAAAACTGATCAAACATGTCGGCTTGAACTCTATATTGAGATTGTTTGATTGACCTCGGCTCAACCTCGAAGTACTCGTTGGTAAACTGACCTATTTTCAATGGATACTGCCTCTACTTTCATGTACTGTACTCTTCATCCGGGTCCAAATGATTCCTACGTTGAGCATTCGCAACAAACACAAAACAATTCAATGTATAATTGGTCAGTTTTTGGTTAAGTGCAGTTTCGATCATTTATGTTACAGATATTGTTCATCGTTAGACAAATCTATTGAAAAGAGCATCTGCTTGTTTGTACAAACCTTTCAAAAACTAAATTGTATATCATTGAGCAAACATACTCTTTCACAGGTTTTTGTAAACAGCATCAGACATATTTAATACACACCATTAAGTATTCTTTGTTGATAAGAATAAGGGCGTTTCAAATATCAATGTGATAAAATAAGAATATGCCTATCATGATCATAAACGTATAATTTGTGTTACAATGCATCCAAAATAACATATTCGTCTAAGACGTCTTTCTTCGAACGCACTTAAGAAATGGGTACTTCTATCATTATTTGACTAAACATACTCTGATAAGCTTACACTTAGCAATACACATTAGATGTGTATACCTTTTTAGTTTATTTTTTCTTTGATTTATATGTTTGTTCTGTACAGGGTTAATACATTTTATGAATTAAATTACTTAAACAAGAAATCTAAATCGCTTCCTATTATATGTAACAGACCCAAATAATGCGTTCTCAATAGCCTGGAGGTTGAAGTATCTTATTTGAGGTCAAATGACCCTTTACGTGTGGGTTCAAATCAGGGAATCAATGTCATTTCGTGTGTTTTTGATCTCGTTTTTTACTTATGATAACTTTTTGGACTTCCGACTGCTTAATAAAACGCATATAGGACCTGTCATGAAAGCGATTTATGTCGCAATATGACAGTAATAGGGTTTATATATAAATACTTCTTCTACAGTCTCGCTTTTATGGGTGATTCGGTAGAGTGGTTGGCTTTCTCTCGAAGTTAGGCATCGTACATTGCGGCAAGTACCTGGATGGGTGACCTCACGATGGCTTTACTCCGAGAGGGACCCGATACACGTTACAGCACTTAGCTAAGTGCACTTAAGACATTTCTTGAAACCTATCCCTGGTCATGTATCCAGGAAGCAATGGTTGAGAGAGTACTTGATATGCTTCAAACCTCCGTAAAAATAGACGTAAAATTAATAACATTAAACAGCCAGAAGTATCCTATTTGAAATTGTATTGTATGCGTAAGAGCATGTATTTTAATTCAGAAGAAATCTTAACGTAAGTAAGTAAATAATTGAAGGATCAAGTGTACATGTCTATACAAAAAGAACCAAAATTGTTACAAATACAATCTTATAACACCCTTACTTGTTGGCCTATATGTCACTGTTAAATAGGTTTGATTAAATTGCAGCACGAGTATACCTTGTATTTCAAGATAAACAATTGCACTGCCAGATCAAATCACCTAAGCAGTAAATTGATCGACCGAACGAATGACAGAGAGGGGGGTAAGTAGAATCATTCGAGAGCAAAAAACAAACAAAGTAAGAAGTACACACTGTTTAATCTATTTAGATTACAGATGTATGTATGTTTTACAGGCAGAATTATAGAGAGCCAAAAATACGAGGGTTGGTAGGGAAGTTCGTGGACTGGAACTAGAAAAACGATACTCAGCAGTATACATGTATAAGAAGTATATAATCATACAGTTTGATCTATTATCTCAATAATGTATCAATTTCATGAATGTGTGATTAATATTTAAACAAATATAACATAAAACAATAATGCGGTAGTGCGTACCTTGAGCACGACAGCGAATAAAAAGCGACGTCATGATAACGTCAAGATAAAGTTACATGTATTTTCAAACCTTTTCCGTGTAGTCAGCGGGTGTTTGAAAGCATTTGATGTATCTTTGTACCCATTTATTGTAAACAACAAGGTACCAGTAAATGTCGTAAGATTTTTCCAGATTTTTAATTTATGCCCATTCGGAATTTGGTGTTGAAAAATCATGCTTTCCGGTCCATGAAAAACATAATTAACAAATGTTTCCAATTACTTTTCTGCACTTGTGCCTTCTTCGGGGAAGGAGTTCTTGGGGTTTTCCATATGCAGGACTGTGCTTTTGTCTCTGAATCGAAATGTCATAGTCATGTCCTGTTCGTTGGTTTTATGCGATCAAGAATCCTTCACTTCCGCGTTTGTTTTGTTTGATTAACATTTCCGAGCAACGAACCCTTCCTTCCCGTTCATGTTCCTTAAGTAGGAACCCAACGTGCGCACACGTTTTACATTCCTTATTCAACACTTAAAATATCATGTATAGTTGGATGGGAAACACCTAGCAAGTATACTTCCGTACCCTTAACTTCTCAAAGTGTGCCTTCTCTCATTGCAAAACCAAGTATTTTACTTTGTCTTTGATTGAACATTTAAGTACCGGTGGATGACCACATGGTTCATCATCTTCTATTGAATCTCTCCTTAAACTGTTTAAGCCATTTGAATGCTAGTGATCTGCTACATTTCTAAAAAGTGCTGGAGCTCTTTAACATGTTGAACGTCTCAGTTGGTGTCGTATAAAGACCACGCAAAATTTAACAACCGACCTTAATTCAACGTCGCCAGTTGACGTCATGGTTTCTTTAGTTTAAATTACGACCGCAGTGATGAAAATCCTTGTAACTTTCGAACGCAGAACCGGAATTACATCACAATGTCAGGTCATGACGTTAGAGGTACAATATCACAGCAACCTAATTTGCAGAGATTTGTACAGGCGTAAACATTTTCTATTGAGTGATAAGTCAAAATGAAAAAGTTTGAATAACATGTAATTTTTGACATGCTCTGGGTGCGTCGACCCACGTTATTATGGGGACTGATGATTCGGCAAATGATAGACAAAACTTAACAGAACACCTGCTCCGGGTTGACAAATAGTTATACAGCGTTTACTGAAGATTTCAATGATCTATGACATATAATAAAAAAATTATGATAACATTCCACGAACTTCCCTACCAACCCTCGTAGATTAAAAAACTCGAATAGTGATGCATTTGCTTAGAGCCAGCATTCTGATCATGTTTTTCTTTTTCTTGTAATGTTAAAGAACCAAGACGTGAATTCTTTATTTAAACTAATTTGCTTCATCAATGGAATGAGATACCTGGCATATAACTACATGATGCACCGGTACATATACGTTTGCTTTTAATGGCTGTTATGAACTCTATTACAGAACTTATACGGCTCAAAGCAAGCACATGTAGCAATAACAATGATTTCACGAACACATTTTGAGTTTGAAATTTGCAGAAAAGCTACGTCAAACATTATTACAGTGTAATTATATAACCTTACGAATTGCATTATTTCGTACAAGAATAATTTAAGGAGCTAAAATGACTCAAACCTCCATAACGGTGATGTACATGTTAGTGATTAAGATAAGCATAGCATTTACAATTGAATACCCAAAACTACATTTTAAAGCCGGGCATTAGCCAAAAGGTCCAAGTCATCTTTATTAAATTTATCATTTTTCTCAAATTCCTAGAATGTGTTTATGATCAGAATTAATGAAAACTGTGCCTAAATATAAGGTTTCCATTTCCTGGAAACTTAAGACTTCTTGAAGGAAAGTAAACGACTTAAGATGAATATAAAAACAGAGCATTATTCATTGTTTACAAATCTGCTTATCTATCTATTCAATCTTATTGATCTTGTCTTTACTATGATTAATTGATTATAGACCATTCTGCTAGGACTGGTCTACCCCATGTACCTGGACCAACAAACATGTCGACATCTTTTGTATTGTGTATAACGTCCTTTTTAATGATATTTCAGTTACATGTAGTGTGCACCAACATTCACCGTCTGTTGCCCTCTAGCATGGATAATTATGACGCTGTATATCTAATATCTTGGGCGCAGTATAATGAATACTTGACAGTCATTCGAACACAGTCGATAATCAATTTGAGTTAAACGCAATATATATGAACTGGTGAAGTTAGTGGCATTTGACGAACCACGTTGTCGAACATTACGTACGGATCCGAGGATATTTTTAGATACTCACTATAGCGTGTAATAAATGCTAATCAGGCAGATCAACAGACGGTGAATGTTGGTGTACAGGATATCTCGGGTATTGGCCACAGAGTCTTGCTGATTGGATCCGACCAGCTTCTAACTTTACTTAGATTATCGAAATGGCTAAACACTCGTAGAGCTATATGTCTTTAAATGTGTTTAATAATATATGATTTTTATATATATATATATATATACATGTATTTCGTCGGTTGGCAATAGATAGAAGATGGAATGACATGAATTGTTAAGAGGTGAAGTCTCCAAAAGACACCAAAGATTTTCTTGATCTGAACGTTAGACCCCATCATATAACATATGGTTGAGAGAAGAAGAGAGTTCAGTACTCAGTAAACGACACAACCCTTCTGTCAAGATTCTGTAACTCATACCCCTTTAGAATGTTTAGATAAGAAAAACGAAACGTGGAAGTCTGTAACAAACTTCTCTAATGGCAAAGATAGTTAAGTCGAGACACATGTTGGCACATGTATCGTTAAATGCTCCCTAAACTATCAAAATATTCTTGTTGAGGGCGTAAGAGCTGGTTCAAGATCGCACAGGGGCTTTATCTGGTCTGAAAGACAGTCAACGATCCACTTTCAGTACGCGTCGCCATTTTTTACGCTCTCATTTCTGAATCCCGAAACAATGCAAGCGTGATTGACGGTTTTATGTTTTTATGAAAAAAGTATTGTCAAAACATTGCTATATGGACAAGCCGGAAGTCAGGTCACTCTCGGTGTTCTTACTTCAGTACATGTCGAAAGGATTAGATCACTTTCACTCTAACCAAGTTACTTGATTGCTGATAGCCGTTAAAAGCAGTCTCTCACCAGACTGTTATATACTTTATCTAGACTTCCTCTTTTGGACATACCGGATATCAATGCCAAGAACTATAACTGCTACTAAATAATTGAGTAAATACCGTATATGTTATCTCCCTTACCCAAAAAGAATTGAACCTATTCATTTGAAATTACACCGTGCGATTACTCACATTAAAGTATTTATTTTGTTTGTGTTCATGCCATGATTATTTCACACATTTTCCCGGCATGAACGGTTTACATGTAATTGCTATGAACAATTTTTGTTCTTAACCCTTTAAGGTATAGAGATAAGGCTTATCGATGACACCATAGGTATAAACCATCCGAGTATCGGAGACCATTAACGCATACATAATCAGTCACCCTAGGTACCTATTTCCACAGGATTATCTCCGACAATTGTCACTGATTGGGGTACTGTTAATTAAACCAAGATTAATGCAATTTTCGTTATTCCAATAGATTTTCACAGAGGATAAAGGACGACGAGAACAAAATTTCCTTTAAATTGATGTCATTTTCTACTTTTTAGTGATACATTCATATTAAGATTAAGGTGAAGAAAATTAGACAAACAATGAAACTGTATATTGCGGTGTGAATTATTCAAAATCAAAAGTAATATATGACGTATGTGTTTCCCCTGAGAGATCCCTAATTTGTTTTTTTGTTTTGTCATCAATTGCAGGGAATTTTGTTTACGAAAAATGCCGTTCATGACGGAGAAACATGCTTTGTCTTTGTATATTTCTCAACAGAACTGAATCGTTTTTCGGTTCTATTTCCATTAAAACTGTTTCCAAATAAAAAAAAAATTTCAACGCAATATTGCTTCATAAAGTAGTCAAACCTGATCCTCTAATACATGTAAAACTGTATAAATCAATTCATTATAGCAACGAATTATGCTTATATTTCCGTAAAATATGTTTCCATTGGTGATGAATCTACCAAAAGCTCGTTGTTGTAGTCAAAGTCGGAGGAATAATCTAATTTGCTTGTTCGCGAATTGGTAAGATTTATCAGCATTTCATCATCTTCATGCTCAAAAGACCGATCAAATGACTGCTCTGAATCTACATTGATGTCCTGTGATCGGAAGCACCAAAATTGACATAATACTTTAAGTAGCCGTCTTTATAACGTCCTTTATTCGACGGCTTTATTTTCATTCGCCATTCAACTTTAAACAACAGCTCCGTGTCATAAACATCATTTACGGGTTGCGTGCCGTATGCTCGCTCTTATTTTAATTGGATAGTATGTTTAGAAATGTGTTAATTTTCTAAAGAATTGCATGAAATCCTTATCGAGTCTTTACATATCAGCATTGTTTTCATCTTTTATGACCGGATATTGAAGGCCTCTCATATTAATTGGGTTGGTAATTTGAATTCCCTTCATCTCAATTTGATAGCGTTTTTTTCAGAAGGGTGTCGTGAGACCATTATTAAAAGATTCTCTCTAGAGTAAAAGTTTAAACTTTGACCCTATGATTTTATCACCGGAAATGAAAGAAAACATATTTATTTAAGAGGAAAATGAAATTTGGAATAAGTGACGTGTGTTTTTATGTGTGTAATTAAGGGTTAAAGTTAAATCAATTCATCAGCTGTCAAAAAGCGTTCTATGCGGTCATCGATAGCACGTCAAATTAGGTTTTATACGGTAATAGGTATAGCGGCGAAAAGCGTTTTATGCGGTAATCGATAAGGCAGCGAACGGCGCTATATACCGTAAAGGGTTAATTCAGCCACGAAATAACTACAGAGGCCACTACTGTTAGTTTAAACATATTTCATTCATCATTTCATATGTATTTGCACATAGATATACATTTATAAATAAATAGATGAAAAGGAACCGATTGAAAACTAAGCTTATAAAGATCGTCTCCTGAGGCCACTACTGTTCATGTTGCCCTATGAAGGAACAAAGCAAGGTATTCAGCCCGCTTTCTTTCACAATAGAAACCCCAATATTTGTACCACAGCGATGGTGTTTAGTTTATAGGCAGATGGTCACGACTAATTATTATTACTTATTGATCCAATTTGAATCATGGGATCTGCGGTGGTGAATTTTTTAGCGGGATTTGAGACAGATCGCCCACCCTGAATCAGATTGTCGATAATTTTCTACTTTTGGGTGTCCTTGGGAAAGACACTACCTTAGTCTAGTGCTGCAGGATTTTCACATTGCATGACTATGTGAACTGTCTCAATCTAGAAATGGTATTGATCCTCAAACAAGCAAAACATATGTTTACCTTTCATAACAGGCAGTGAAATGAGAAAAATGAGTTTATTTTATCAAAAACAAACGTTTGTTGATATGAGCAACCTGTTGACACTACGAATGATACAATAATTTAAAGTCAACCCTTCATGACTTTGTTAAATTAAGTCATTTCCTCATATGAACTGTTTTATAGACCATGATAATCAAGTCTGAAAATGATTCAATTTGGTAATACAAGGAACTCAATGGGAATAACGAAGCAATTGCTCGTTATGAGCAGTTGCTTCTAATGTCACTATGATTTCTTTTATAGAATGTTGAATTTAGTTAAACTTGATTATATATATAAAAAAAAATATTAATCAAAAGTATGTTTTTGTCTGGACACATATACAAAGATGGACACAGATACAAACAAAGAAAGACGCAGATACAAACAATGCTGGAAATAGGTACATACAAATGTGGACATAGACACATACGAAGGTAGACTAAGATAAACACAAAGGTGATCATAGATACAATAAAGGTGAGATACAGATAACAACAAAGGTGGCCATAGATACAAACAAAGTTTGATACAGATACAAACAGAGATGGACACAGATACAAACAAAGATGGACACAGATACAAACAGAGATGACACAAATACAAATAAAGCTTGAAATAGATACAAATAAAGGTAGACATAGATCAAAACAAAGATGGACACAGATACCAACATCCGATATGTTCATCATGGAACACATAATGAAGGCTTTTCAAAGTTGTAAGCAAGAAATGCATGTTAGAGCTTAACGAAAGATAACAAGAAGGTACAGGAAAACATATCATGTATATGATGAAATTTGGGCGAACATACAAGAGTTGCCAAAATTTAAATGCCTATGTAAAGTGTTGATAACGGCTTATATATAGTCCATATGTAATGAATCACATGGAATATTGTAAAACGTGCAGAAAGAATTGATGATACACATCAACTAAACATTTCCATAGTACGAGAGGACGTCAAACAATTCAAGGAGAAACTGGCTAGTTTTTAGAAATGTATCATTTTTTACCGAAATAAAATCGATGATGGAAATTCGTTGAATGGTTTATCCACATGTACTTCTTGTAGGAAACAAAAATGAAGTATAAGTCACCGTATTTTTGGTCGAGTAACACGAACAAATAATCACAAACACATGTAATCCCACCATCAATGGCATGGTACAAAACTCGACATTTGCTTTGACACATGAAATTAGCCAATTATACATGCTGATAATTTAATTATACACATACTATAAGGGAAAATCATACACTTATCTATAAAAACAACAGAAACAGAGAACTAATAAACTATGCTTTCAGAAAAGAGACCCTGTCAGTAGAGGTATAATAATTCTGGGTGGGTTAGACGGTCCTTTATGATGCCTTTTGTAGGTAATTGTAAAAAGAGGTTTTGTGAAGTATCTATTATCAAATCTAGCTAATAGGCGTCATCTAAATACCGCACATCTTAAATTAAATGTGATAAGAAATTGTAATGTTGTTTAATCTGCCATGTTCATGATTTGTTTAGGGTTATTTGCTTTTGTCTGTTTGGTTTAATTTTGATTATCGTTTCAGTATTACTGTACATATAATATGATGCATGCCGGCTTGCGTAATCTGCAAGTGCTGGACCAGGCGATAGTGCCTAACCATTAGTACTTGACAAAAAGGAATTGGATAGGAGGCGGGGTTTTAATTATTTGAGAGAAGCCTCTATACATCTAAGGAGAATAATTTACAAGTAAATTGAAGACATTAAAAACAACAACATTAAAGCCAACTAAAACAGTGCTAAATAGTATTAACAATCAATGAAAGGTATTCTTCATGAAGAGAGAATGTCCTATTGTTAATAACTATTGATGTCACTTTTCAGTCATTTCGTTACTTTGGTAGTTTGGTAATAATTGTACAGTATTCACTGTCTTCTTCAATTAGGTTAGAAATAGGAAGAGTCAACATCAGAAGATTTCGACTTGGACCTAAAATTGGAATGAAAGGTTTTAATTGATAATGTTGATTGATCACTTTTAGGTACAAACAGCTGCAGCTGCAATCGGGTTTAACTTAATGAGACAAGCAACGAATACAGCTGAAATGGCTATCCAGGTATTTCTTCCTTGAATGACCTTCTCTAGTATGATTAAGATTCATTATCATCATCATCCTCTTTTTTATTTATTCAAAACACCATTTACTAGTATTAAGGCAGGCTAATGCCTGTTTGTCTTCTTGAAAGCGCAACATTTTCAATTCAGGTCTGAGGATTCTTTAAGTTGGTGCAATCCAGCCCAGGATGCATGCAACGTGTTTTATGAACAAATACGATGATGACAATAGCAAACAATATAATTATCGATCTTTTAACATTGCTTTCTTAACATTTCAAACATTGGAATAAGAGCATCATAATTCAGCACAATGATCAAAACTCGTTCTGCACCAATAAAGTGAGGAGTTTAACTGTGATTTTTTGGGTACACATACTACCTCAAACTCCCCACAGTAATCTCCCCTTGCTACACTGCATCAATCACTGTCACCACAAGACTTTCATCAATAATTGGATGAAACTTAAATGGAGTTTGATTTTCTTAAGCTTTCACCAGATGTAGTAGGTAATTAAGTAATGATGTCTCCTATTGTTGATTTCGGAACAGTTAAATTGAAATATCTTTAGTTTTCTTTACTAATATAGCACAAATGAACGTTTTTTTTGGTGTCCCCACCATCTTTAAATGTCATTTTCGTTTCTAAACAGATGGTCATGTGACATTTGTGGTGGCAGTGACTAATCCAATAAAGGGAGATCACTGTGAGGAGTTCTACATTTGTACTGGTTTTGCTATGTGTATCTAGACAACTGCTCACCTATGTAACAGTTGTTCAAAAGTACTCTGGTCACGTTTTCAAAAATTACAGGGGTACTGCCATAACAACTTGGGTGATCCAATATTTTTCAGACACTGCTACCAATGGTTTTGAAAATCAAGAAGCGCTTAGTCAATGCCACAAAGGAGAATCTCATTGCACTGTTACCGTCGAAAACAGTATGTATGACTGCATTAAATGAGTCAACACAAAAGCAACTTAAGTCCAACTCCGCCTAAAAAACATGCAAAACCTGCAGAAAGTGTTTTATCGCATGTCACAAAATCTAACAAAGTTATGTTTTTCGGATAGATAGCAGCCTAAAAATAAGCAAACAAGTATTTTTTCTTCAAAAATTTGATTTTGGTGGATTCTGGAAGCGTTTCAAAAAAAGGCTTTTGGTGAATTAAAAAGGGTTTATATAGCAAAATTCAGTTCGATTTTTCTCCCAAGACCAACCTCGTTCATCAAATAATATGCTTTCATTGGGTACATACGGTAATCATCTGTTGATTTCAAATCTAAAACCCGCGCGTTTTTTTTGTATTTTGATGTAAATTAACACAAAACAATTTTATTTGATTTCCAAGGGAAGCAACTCTATATACCTGGGGTTTCATGGATTACTTCCCCAAAAGGGAGGTAGTAATCAATATCAAAACTTTTCTAATAACATCTTTAAGTACTTCAAACTAAATGTTATTATCATCTAAAAATTGCTACTATTTAACAATCATACAAATCAAAATCAAGACCACTTGTTTTTGCTCTTTTTATTAATAGTTGTTCACTTGTCAATTTATTTACAAATGACTCCCTTAGCAACAACAACAACAGCAACAACAACAGCAAAAATGGCGGGTTTTGAAGTTTGTTGTCAGTGTAAACATTGTTGACCCATTGTTGAATGGCTGTATTGTTTAAAAAATAATCTCCTTTTGATATTGATGAGAATGAAAAAGATGACACAAGGGCTTCAGCTTTGTTCATGTTTACCAAGTGTAGGAAATATTTTATAGTGCAATGTCACAGATACAACAGTGCTTTAGACAGATAGAAAAGTTGAAGGAAGGAGTCTCAATATATGACAGATTGTTTTCCTTGTCACAAAAAGTGAATGACTTAATTATCCCAAAAGACAGCTGCTATGGAGAAAGGTAAGATAATGCTTTAAATGATTTTCTATTAAACGGCTTGATTTCTTTATCTTATGCAATTGAAATATCTTAATTTCTTTGTGATGGGTGGGGTAATAATTCTGCATACTGTATGTCAAAAAAAAAGTGTTTGGATAATGAGTTTGTGCTACTCTTATATTAAAGGGACTCACTGACCATGCTTAATTTTGTAAAGAGTGTTTTTTTTCCCATTTCTAACGATCATTTCTTAAAAAAAGTCTTTATGAAAGACATTTCACAAAATCAATTTTGCATGCCTATAGTTCCTATCAGTTACAAAAACGCACATGGTCAATGGATTAGAAGAAACTTAGTTTGAGATGAAAATAAGCTTCCTTTTAAAGTAATATGTAAAGTATCTTGCTCATATTGTGTTGTTATGTTCAGAATTATTCACCTGTCTTATACTACTAAATATGCCATATGTTATATTTCAAGATCATTTCCCATAATGTTCATATCTTAATTCTAAATTGTCTAACTAAGGATTTCCTCATTCATGTTTGTCTTATTTTATTTGGATTTAACATTATGTCAACAGTTCTTCAGTCATATTGGGATACCCGACTCATCATTGATGCAATTTGATATTTGGAGACCCCTTATTTTACCTTTAGCCATCAGGGCCGGTCAAGATAAATTAAGCCATCCCCAATTCCATTACTCGGCGAAAGTCAAGCACTCATGAGAATTCAAATATATCGTTACCACGATTTTAACAGATATGGAGAGGGTTTGGTAATTTAAGAGGCTTATAGCAAATATTCATTTTCACATTAATTCTATCTTTAAAGGAAACACCTATGCACTAGTTGTTTGTTTATGTATAAAAAAGAACTTATCTGCTTTATAAGATGCAATAGAGTTTTATTGTAACTTACTTTGTTTTTTGTTTTTATTTCTTTAGGGTTGTGCCCAAGTGGCTCCATGAACATATCATCTACAAGCAATGGTGAGACCCTCCTTTGATGACAGAAAGGTGTTCCTTATATTAAAGTCAACTAGACTAAGTAGGAATGACTGTTTGTGCAATGGGTGAGTATTTATTTCAAGTTTTAAAAATATGAAGTATATTGAAAAATTGAATAATCCATAATATCAAAAACCTGATGAATTCTTGTTACCACCTGATAATAAGGATCCTGATTGGTTTAGTGGTTAAGGTGCTGGTGTTAGTACTTGGGGATCCCTTGTTTAAGGCCCAACATTAGCTAGATCCCTAGCCTTATACTAATGAATCCAGGTGAGCTGTAACATGACTGAAAAATTGTTGACACCATATCTTTCTCTATATATATAAACAAACAAACAAACAAACCACTTAACAATGATGGTTGTATGAAATAATGTGTCAGAATTTCTGAATTCATATCTAAAGTCATGCCAAATAAAGCCATATTTCAGTTCTCTCAGTTGGTTTTGAAGACAATCATGCAGTCCATTTACATAAGGTTGATTTTCTATGATAGATTATTTTGATTTACACAATGTACTTTACATTCCATTCTGAGATTATTCAGCACATGTCTTCACTTTAACTGTGTCTGAAATATGTTATTAATCTTATATTGACTTACTTATTTACCCATCCTTTTTTTATCTTATTCAGAAATAACTTGTGTGAAAAACAAGACAGACCAACCATGATGCTCATAAGAAGACATCTATTACAGAAATCAGCAATGATGAGAAGTTCCCTGTAGTTATGGTCTATTTTATATAGCTGATATTTAATTTTTACAGTTCAATGTTCTTTCATGAAGATTGCTTGACGGTCCAAATTTGAAGTTACAACAATTTTAAAGTATTAAACATGCAGTTTTTGTGCCATATTTTGAAGACTTTGTGATTTAATGAGATAATTTGTTTCAATAGTGTCTTGCTTTTAGAACATTGAAATACATATAACCTGTTGTGCTAGAAAAATTAAATCAAAAACACCTCCACTGGTATGGTAAAATAAGAGGTATAATGAGAAAAGGAAGAAATGCTCAAATGACCAATGTCTTCTTAAACAAAGCTTATCTTCTTTTGTTAAGTAATAAGTTAGTTTTACCAAATTTTGTATTCTCTCATTATGCTAATTTGGGATGGTTTTTTTTTTAATAATATTTCCAATTCCTGAAGTTCACATCAATGTCCAGCAAGGTACACCTCCCCCCCCCATCTCCCCGAACTATTCAAGTTCAAGCTCTTGAATTATAAAAATGAGACATTTTCGGCTTGTCCACAATATGATGATGAAAAAAACAAACTTTATCTAATCTTCATCAAATGTTATGAAATTATCATTTTTTAAATCAATCAGTATTAACTCAAAATATAAGTGTTATGCCCCTTGAATGATAAAACATTGACATTTTATCCTATAGAAGCAGTTTGGAGTCAAACGATTTCTTCATACATGTTGCTGTTATTTCCAAAATGAATATCAAAGAAATTTTTATTTTGATAAATTAAAGCAAGTCTATCGCCCCTTTTACTTACATATTGGAAAAAGGTCCAACCAGGTGTTGTTTTCTTCATGTTTCCATAGCAACAGAATTGTATTGCACTATGTTTTCTAACATGAGCTCAATAATCAATCTAAAAGAGTTCAAATGCATTTTGTGAAAAGTCCAGATAGCTTTACTGGAGAGAAAAATATTGAATCACAGTCGCTCAAATTTTTCCTTTGATGCTTTCTACAGTACTTGTTCCTTGAGTTGAGTTGTGGTCAGATATGAAACATACATCTCTATTTGCTTAATTTTTTAGTTAAAACATGTTTTTATGTCTTTATATGTGTTTCATTTCTAAGTAAGGTGCATCAAGAAAAAAATCAAGACAAGAAAATGCCATTTTTGAATTATTTCATTTTTTTGGTTTCCATAGCAACACATTTTAAATGATTTTCTCATGTTGTAAACCATTTTATATATTCATGTATCATCTATTTGGTATTAAAAGTTACTAAATCAAAATTGCATTTTGTTGCCTTTTATAGTTAAAATAGAATGATTTTAGGTGGAATGACTATTTCTATTCTTGTTGCTAGGGTACTTATTCCTTTTTGAGATATCTCAACAAAGAGGAAAAAACACGCGGATTTTTATCATGATTTTGATAGAGGAGATGTCCTTTTACTGTTTTGATCATATGAGCTTTCTGTATTAGGTTGGTCTTGAGAGATAATCTAAAATGAAATATGTCAATTTTCCAAAAAAAATAAAAAAAAATGCAAAACCAGTTTAATCTTGAAATGACCTCTGTAAAAAAGTATAAAGTAGTGCAGCAACATTTATTGATATTTCTTTCCACAAAATGACATTCTTGGAAACTGTTATAGCAAATTTATCTATTTCCTACGTTTTATGTATGTATTTTCAATGTGAAAATGACCAAAAATCACTCTTTTTTTACCATTTTGGGCTGTTAAGGGCAAAAAAACTTCAATACATAGAGAATATTTGGTTTTTGCCGTGAATTATAAGGCTTGTGAATTATAAGGCTTTTTCACGGGTAAGGGAGATGATTCTTACTTTTATGCTCACAATAGAAGCTTAACACATATTTCTAACAGTTTGAATACTTATATAAGTTTATGTTTCTTTATCAGTATTGCATTCTTGAAGAAGTTGTATCAAAGCAGACAACTAGCAATGAAATATGCCCTTCTTTTGGGAGGGGGGAGCAGGGGTTCAATTTTTTGTTTCCATAGCAGCCCTTTAAACAGTCTTTTTTAAGTCTACAACCAATTTTTATTTCCACAAATTATCTGTTTGGTATTTGAACTTTTAAATGCACACTTTGTATTGCCTTGTTTTGCTTTTTTGAGTGAAATCAGCATGATTAATGATGGAATGACAATTTCTATTCTTGCTGTTATGAGACCAATTCCTTATTGAGATTTATATAAAAAGAAGAGAAAACACACACTTTTCTCTCTTATTAGTATAAGGACATATCCATTTAGTGTTTAAATATAATGAGCCCATTGTGCTAGGTTGGTCTTAAGATGAAATTGGAGACGAAATATGATGTTTTTTGTGATTTTTTTACATTTTTGTTTCCTTGGCAACCCTTTAAAAGACTGTTTTTTGGTTGACAACCAATGTTTGTCTTAATATTTCATCTTATTCATATTTAGACTTATAAATGCACATTTTATATTGCTTTGTTCTTCTTTTTTTATTTAAATCTGAGTGTTTTAAGATGGAAAGACAAATTTCATTCTTGTTGCTATGGTACCTATTCTTTTTCAAGATTTCTCAAAAAAGAAGAAAAAACACGCGGTTTTCTTTCATGTTTATGTAAGAGGAGATATTCTTTTACTGTTTTAATAGTATGAGCCCCCTGTGCTAGGTTGTTCTTGAGAGAAAATTGGAGATGAAATGTGTCAATTTTCCAAAAATCCTTAAAAATCCCAAATGTGCAAAACCTGTCGAAGCCTGAATTGACATATGTAAAAAAGTATTAAGTTGAGGAGCATCTTGTATTGAAATTTCTTTTCACCATATCATAATCTGAAGAAGTTATTTAACAAATAAACTCTTTTTTTTATTGTGTAGGTATGTTTTTTCATTTTGAAAATAACCAAAAATCACTCTTTTTTTGCCATTTTGGGCTGATAAATGGCAAAAAAGAAAACGTCACGTTTCCATGGCAACTGTAACAGGAATAAAGAAATGTTCAGCCAAACTTATTTTGGTCATAAGTGCTATACATCTGGCTAAAAATTTTGCAATTCTGTCACAATGGATAAACCACCTTCTGCATGGTTCTTAGAAATAGCTGCACTTAAATCTCTAGTTAGGGCAGTTCATTACAAAATATTAATCCTGATGGTGATTTTTTTTTTATTATTTTTTATAATTAATCATATTTTATTCATCATCACATAACACATAGATATACATTTATACAATAAACAGATGAAAAGGATTCGAAGGAAAGCTAAGCTTATAAAGATCGTCTCTTCTATATCCAGAAGACCAAGAGATATATTTGATTTCAAACTTTTCTTAGATACTCTTCAATAAAATGAGAAAAATAATGTGACAGAAATTGAGAAAAAAGAAAAATGAAGAAAAAGGACAAAAATATATCAAAGATGATAATAATCCTGATGGTCGAACTATTACTTCATATTATATACTTATTGCATCTACTCTATTGCAAATGCACATGCTCCAAAAGAGTGAAAAACTATTTTACAGATGGAAGAGTTGTGAATAATACGCCATTTTGTCCTTTTGTCACATATGTCTCTTGACTCTTTAATTGCAAGTGTGTTAACCAATTAATGCATATGATACTTTTTAAACTCGATTGGATCAATCTTAAAGTCTTAGACCAATATGACTGAAGAAAAACATTTTAATCACGGTCGTTTTATCAGAATAGTTCCAACCCATGTGTGATTTTGTAGGACAGAAATAGAAAATAAATTTTTTACAAATTCAACTGTTTAACAGTTACTATATCTGCAAGGTAAATGTGGTATCGTTACAAAACTTTTATGAACGGGGTTGAGAAGGGAATTAAGAATATGCTCTAGTTTTATGTTTCTATACAGATTGTCATTGTAATTGGAGCACATGTTTTTAACCCTTTACCAAACGCCAAATTTTCGACTTTTCCAAATTGAAAGAGTTTGCAGATGACATTTAAAATTTTGGTGAAATTGGAAAATAATCTCCTGATGGGGTACAAAACATTGTGGGAAAATGAGAAATTGCTCGATACGAGCAATATTTCTTTTTTCCACATTGTTTTCCAGAGTCTTCTGCAACAAACTGGTCAAATGTCGTCATTGTTTGGAAATAGGTTGATAGACTAAAATCTCAATTTCTGAATGTCTGCAGACAATGCATGTCAAATAAGGAAATCCACAAACTGAGTACATTCTATTTTGTCAATATCAATTAAACATGTATATTGTTATGAGTGTTTCCATATGCTGCCAGGATTTTGTCAATTAGTTTCAAGTTCGTATTTCTAGAAATTACTTGAAACATAGAAGATGGTTCATTGTTTGGATTGGAGAGCACTTTAGCTTGGCACCTGTGTAAGTTGCGAACCCTTTATGTCAATATAATCTCTGTGTGGATGACTAGTCTAGCGGTAGAGCCTTAGGATATGTTTGTCGTGGGTTTGAATCCTGTGAATAGCGGTATCGTCCTTGCAACCTTTCATTCATTCACACTTGGCGTGAGTACTGGTTATGCAAGAACATGTTTCACTATCGTTGTTGAAGCTAAAATATGCTTTTTGAAAGTCGTCTACTGCAATTCGTAGAATTGGGGCGTTAAGTGGTAATATGTTAACATCCTTGTAACCAGTTCCCTCATATCGGAGTTGGTGAACGGCCTTCGATCTGTCTTCAATCTTAAAATCCCTGTATTGTTCAAGCCGGGTGTCGTGGTAGTTTGTCTATACTGCCTTCTTAACAAAGATATAACAGTGGTCGAGGACGAATTTCATGATTTCATGCATTCTTCCTTTGTGAAAAATGTAGTGAAATCTTGAAATCAGAAACACCTTTCTCTACTCATGGTATACAGCTTTTCCGTCCAGGCGTGAAATATATTTTACATATATACAGATGTATTGATATTTTGAAGTTAAAACTTTATTTCCTTAAAACCCTTTTACAGCTGCTCTGCTGTAAGATCCCAAAAAGCGTTGTAACGATTTCGAAATATATTGATTATAGACAGCATATACTTAAATATACTGACGCTTCTTGAATTATCATAACTTCGAAAGCTATCTATAATTGTATATCATACAACAATAAACAGAATATGTATTGTTTCATCAACATTGTATTTTTCTTTTAAGTTTTCCATCTGTGAGCAAGCACCTTTAATCGACATTTAAAATAAGTAAAACATTGTGTCAAAGCAGTTGTGTACAGAATGGAAATAAACTGAAAAATCATTGATGAAAAAGAAGGAGACCAACTGTTACGTGAGAAAAGCAATTGGAAGAAATTTGGTAATATTTTGGATCAATTTTGCGTTCAGTATGTATTTTGCATCTGATATCATACGCCAATTTCAACGTCATTTTATTCTCAAACTTCAATGGTCTCATGGGTATAAAACCATATAAAGCAAATCCTGAAAGGTTTTTAACCGACAATATTTGAACAAGAGAAACGGAATTCCTATCTAAATGCTACAGCAGTGGTTAGTTAGCAAATGAATAAAATGAACTGAATCAATATAATCCGTTAGAAATGGTGAACTGAACATTTACCAACTCTTATACATGGACTTAGTTATCTCGTTATTTCGACTTTTCTTTTGAAAAACGAGAAAAAAAATCGCATACATGTCACCTCTATGCCACCGTGACAAACAACTAATGACAAAATATTTGCAGTTTTGTCAACTAACGTTATACCCCTATACTTTTCAGGAATTTGTTTATCTCCTCTCTTAAACAACAGAACGATAGCACCCTTTGTTCATGACTCGGGATAATTACCTGTGCTGTATATATACGTAAAGATACGTGAAAAATAAGGATATGTAAAATCCTAACATTCAATAAAAAAAATGTGCGACATTATTTTCAATATCACAATTTTTATTTCTAGTCATGGAGGTGATTGCTTTATTATTTCGTCCATTGTTATATCTTTATATAATTCGTCAATGCAAGTGAGTGATTAAATGTACCTCTGCTACCGTTAGATTTACGAAATAAACCCGTGTAAACGGTTTGCAATGTTTGCTATACAAATGATCTTAATCTTTTCTGTAAAGTTGTTAACGGGTTTGGAAAGCTGTTAATAATTTTATGTTACTTTAGAGCTCTATGTTGTCATTTTATTGGTAGAAGACAATTCATCTTAAAAATTCAAACTTGCAAATTGCTTATGTATTCATGTATTTGTACTCTAAGTTCTGAAATCAAACGATTTTAATGAAAAAATGAGCACGTATTTATTGTACCTTGACTATGAAAAGCACATGTCACATTTCTTTAAAAGGTTGATTGGTAGCAAAAGTCTCAATAATTGTCAATACTCATAACCATTACATAGATGAAGGCAGTACATTAGAAATATTGGACAGTTTCTGGATCTAAATACTGTCTTTAAACGTAATCAATAAACTGTTTGTGCATGAAGGAAATAGTACTGATAGCGGTCTTTTTTCCTTTTTGGTAGGCATGGTTGTGACGGATTATTCCTCACCGAGGACCACGACTTCACTGGAATTATAGTCTGCTATGTATATGGTTCCGCGGCCATCAACACAGACACCATGTGTGTATTCCATTTTTGGATACGTGTACCGAGTTACGAGATTACCAGCCATGTCTACCACAACAACACCTTTGTCTCCATCAGCCACGGCGACATGCCCGTGTTTCGGTAATACACAAAGATGTAAAGGTCGCCCGAATGTTGACGTCCTGGTGCGATCCGTAGAAATGGTTTGTAGACAATTACCATGTAGGTCGTTCACGATCAATTTTCCATCATACAATCGACCGATATACAGACGCCACCACCACCACCACCACCACCACCACCACCACCACCACCACCACCACCACCACCACCTCCACCACCACCACCACCACCACCACCACCACCACCACCACCACCACCTCCACCACCACCACCACCACCACCACCACCATCACCATCACCACCATCACCATCAACATCATCAGCATCATTAACATCAACCTCAGCCTCATCAGCATCATTATTATTTTTATTGTTTTATTATTATAGTATTAGTGATAATGAGAATAACAATAATTATTATAATAGTCATAATGATGATAATAAACAAGCACACTTACCGATGTTTAATCGCAATACACACAGAGCAACCAATATTGGCATGATCTCCACAATACATGTCTACGACTTTGTCGTGATGCCTCGAACATTTCTCTGTCAGTATATCCGGCAGGATGGTAATGGCGGACATTTTGTCCTCATCTTTAAAATCTGCTTTGTCCACAATGTGATGCTGTTTAGCATCAGCCACCCGGTTGTGGAATTTAAAACATGATTCACAAAAGTACTCTTTACAGTTCACACAATACACGGACGCTTCTTTGTTGACGTCTTCTTCAGAACACGGATTACATGCAAATTCATGAAAACTATCTGACATAAAAGACGTCGCCATTTTAGTGTCGGTAATACATTGTCGATCACGCTGCATATGGACTGCGTATTCAACACTCATTACTTCCTCTTTATGGAAAACACTTAAAGGTTAAACGCACTATTAATAGATCCGTATAAGGAAATTTAAAATAAGTTAATGTGAGCTATTCACATTCTTTATTTCTAAAGTAACTTTACGCGTCTCTATCTTCGTAGTAACATTTTAGAATCTAAAAATGGACATATTTCTCATAACGCACAATATCTCTTTACATCATAATAATTTTCTGTATTTAATCACATTATTTCAATAATGATAATAAACAGTGCTTATAAATTCGTTGATGTTTTGAACATGCATATATAAAATAAAACCCTATGTTTTACACAAGCTGGGAACTGTTGCACAAAGAAGCTACAACATATAAATTATCATTTTTGGTGATCAAAAGATTAGATGGAAGGAACACCAGATCGAGTAGATCTTTCAATGTGACCAGCCGAAACAGACATATCCCAATATCACCGAAGGTTAAGATTTCTATAACACTTTAACAAACACCAAATTTTCGACTGTCTGAAATTGAAAGAGTTTGCTGACGAAATTTCAATATGTGATGGAATTGGAAAATATTCTTCTGAAGGGGCAGAAGGTATTGTAGGAAAGGGAAACATTGCTCCTTACGAGCAATTTCTCATTTTCCCACAGTGGTTTGCCGAGTTGTCTGCAACAAACTGATTAAATGTCGTTATTGTTTTGTAATGGGTTAAATAGAACACGTAGAGTGTATGGGAAAAATGCTCATAAGAACATTACATGGCAAAAATAAGAGAGTTTGGGCCTTGAAATACAAGATAATATGCTAATGTAGAATCAGATGCGTTTTTTGTTGCAAACCATTACCCCATTAATGAATGACCAAAGCGCTTGTGTATCACAACCGGCATGCTCCAAAGAGTAAGGAGAGAGTATTTGGATTAAATAGTTGGTAATCTTCCCCTGTCATTTTTCGTTATCGGCTTACCGGAAAGAGGTGTTATGGCAATGTTTTTCTTGAGCAACTTTTCAGTTCTGCAAAGTGATTTCTGGAATGCTTTTTGCAACCTCAATTCGTATTAAATCAAACAATTTTAAAATTGATACCAAGGATATCTTTTTAAAAGAATCAAATTTTAAGGAGAGCGACTTGAAACTGATAATGTATGTAATAAAATTAATGTTTATACAGTTTTACAGATATAGACTCAAGATTTCAATTTGATATTGGGGTCAGCTTCCTTTAAATGCCTTCATATTGATATCTATTGTTCAGCACTAGTCATATATGGCATGGCGGTTTTTGTCTTCGCCCAGATATGTCACAGTAAGAGCTTTGCTTATTCTGATGTACAAATTTACATGTGTTCACATTGCTGGCATACATAAATGCCAAGCATACAAATTTACATGTATTTACTTTCTGGCATAAATAAATGCCCGGCATTAATAAATTCCCTTTTCATCATAGCTTGTCTCTTGTTTTCTGTGACATACAAGTCCAACTGCCTCCGGCCCCCTTTTTTCCCTTCATAGCGTCCTGATATGAACCCGAACCGAACATAAATAGGTTTCATACAAATGTAATCTTAATTATAGAAGGGAAACTACAGAAATTTTTCAGACGTAAACTTAGCACAGTTTTCTATTAAATGTAACGGAGAGAGGCAACAGTAACGTCCATTGTAAGGTATCACGACCATACACATACTGAATTGGACAGTATAAGTGTTGTGCCATTCTAATGAGAGAAAGTTTAGAGTGCATTATTATAACGAATCATTGATAACTTTACAATGTGTGTCCTTCATGAAACATGATTATTAAATTTATACCCTCATTACCTATGCTCTCTATAACTACGCGTAATGTTCTCAAATTTGCATATATTTTCCACATACATAACAGTACAAAATAGTTTTGTTTAAATGAAGTGTTAACTAAGAAACAAGTTGTGTTGCTGATAAGGAATATCAATTAATGCATCTTATGCTTTCTTCAACAGGATCTCGGAGATGATACACAAGAAGCGCATGGAAATGCAGCGAAAGCATGGCCTCAATCATCACTACAAGAGCTTCAGTTTTGTATATTAGTGTAGAAGAATACCAACATCGGCTTTCAGGATCGTCACAAGACCAAGACCGGTAATGCGTAACTCAGCCGCTGTTTTAAGTCAGAATAAATTGTTTCCTTTAGTATCGCAGAATCAATTGACCAGTATTGGGTAACTCAGCAGCTGTTTTAAGTCAGAATATAGGGTTCGTGGTGATATTCATAGGGACTTTACAATCATACTAGCGCTCAAAAAAACTGCAACACTGAGTAAAATGAGTTTTGTATGAAATCCACAACTAAGGTTTAACTTAAGTAATATGGGGGAAAAAGCCTCCTGCATTGAGTTTTACAACATGATAGAAACAAGCCGACCAGAAGGAAGATAGTTAACGGTTAACAAATTAACAAGGGTCTCTCTATCTTTGCCAATATTTTCAAGTTTACTACAGAATTTCCATCCATTTTTTTTTCTTTTCCCTCGCAAACTCTTTTTACCAGAACAATTAGGATATTGTTTTGGTAAATGGTAAAACCACATACTTGTTATCAGCTGCACAAGTGTACTTTGGACGGTAAATACTTTTCTTCCTGTTTAAAGTGAATATCTTTAACTGCACAGCAGATGATATTTCATGGAATAACGTGGATTATAAGGAGGAAAAGAGTAACGTGTTATTATGTCGGACCATTTTGTTTGTTTCATTGGGTTTCTACATTGCATCAACATCATTTCAGTTATATTGCGAGAGAGAGAGAGAGAGAGAGAGAGAGAGAGAGAGAAAAGAGGGGGAGGGAGGGAGGGAAGTAGGGTGGGAGGGAGGAGGGAGGGAGGGTGGCAGGGAGGAGGGAGGAGGGAGGAGGGAGGGAGGAGGGAGGAGGAGGAGGAGGAGGGAGGAGGGAGGAGGGAGGGAGGAGGGAGGGAGGGAGGAGGAGGGAGGGAGGAGGGAGGAGGAGGGAGGAGGAGGGAGGGAGGGAGGAGGAGAGGAGGGAGGAGGGAGGGAGGAGGGAGGGAGGGAGGGAGGGAGGAGGAGGGAGGAGAGGGAGGAGGGAGGAGGAGGGAGGGAGGGAGGGAGGGAGGAGGAATTAGAGAGAGAGAGAGAGAGAGAGAGAGAGAGAGAGAGAGAGAGAGAGAGAGAGAGAGAGAGAGAGAGAGAGAGAGAGAGAGAGAGAGAGAGAGAGAGAGAGAGAGAGAGAGAGAGAGAGAGAGAGAGAGAGAGAGAGAGAGAGAGAGAGAGAGAGAGTCAAAAAAAGGAGACAGAGATAAAGAGATAAATTAGAGGGAAAGAAAGTGAGAGACAGAAATACAGAAAATGAAAGTCAGAGAGGAAGACAATGAAACAATGGGAGACAGAGAACGAAAGAGAAAAACAAACGGGGAAACCAAGAACAAGAAAAAGAAACAGAAAGTATGTGACGGGCTTTAAAACAAAAATACATATAGAGACAAATAGAGAAAGGCGGATAAAGCAATGTATTTAGAGGCATAGAAATAAACAGTGTCTTCGCTAAGGCTTAAAAAGACATCAGTTCTTATCACGAAAACAGTCATCACGTTATGAACGGAAGTAATATCTATTATAAATATCTAAAAATATCTTGTCCAATGGCACAATGATACTCTAAAATGAAATAGCAAGATTGTTTTTCTTAAATCGTCAGCGCTTGCCACAACACCATCGCAGATCATGAGATCATGATGTGGGGTATCTATATCATTATGAATTGTGCTTTGCTGTCGTGAAATTTTAACTAATTCTTTCCATTCGAAGATTGAACGGGTACCACCTTAATTGTCAATCACATCTCCTACGTGAAGACTTAAAGTGAAGTAAGAACCTTAGATCTAACGGTATAATAGGGTATAATCTGATCAATCTTCGACTCAACCGATATTTATGTCTTTTTAACTTTATTGTTGTTGACTGCAGCTGCTTATTGATACTTTTTCATTGCATGTGAACATGCTCACACATGAAAATGAAGTAAAAATAGCTATCGTAATTAACATGATACAACATGGAATGTATACAGAAAAGGAAGCGTTCGTCTTAATCTGTTAAATGAAGACTGTAAACACTTGTCCTGGGACTCAGTATACGCCAGTCATGTTTTAATATTGTATATACATTGAAAACGTTTTGATCTATAGAACAGTTGTACATTATAATGTAATCAGCTTTACAGTGCATACATGACAGAGGATGTTTATGGTTTGAAACTTATTCTGCTCTATTTATCATGCTGTGTACCAGGACTTACCTGGGTATTGTTACACATCAGTTTGTAGGTTTCATCAGGTTTCTTCATCACATCAACAGTATTTAATATAAAGTATGATGACCTTCTTAAAGGCAATGGGGTATTATATTAAATTCGAGGAGAACCATTTAATTTTATGTATCATGCTGGTTAATCATCATATAACTGGGGAATATGTTAACAAGTGTGAGGGTCATTTAGCAAGAAAATCTAGGTTTTCCCTTAGTATCACAGAATCAATTGCGTCAGTGTTTTTGTTCAATAACATAATTAGGTTACTACTTTGGGAAGAGTTAAAGTGTTCTTAAAAAACCATTTACTAAAAAAATAATTTACGTTTTCTGTGTATATTTTCTATCATAACAATAATTTTCCTACCACTTACACTTTGAAGAATGGATATCTTTCATCTTTTAACGTAAGGCGATTTGTTCAATATTATTTGCGAAGTTTCGTTTTTCTTAAACCTGTTTAATGGGTCAACAACATTTCGAACGTGAAATTGCTTACAATGATTACATGGGTGTCGAAATACAATTGGGACACACTGTTGGTAGACTATCACGTAGAAGTTTACTTAGTCACAATGCTGTCCTTTGCTCATGGTCTCTGCTTACCCATAAAAGGGTAATAACGTATACAAATTGAAAACAGTTATATCAAATTATCTCCCTTTCGTTGACTGCAAACATTCTGATGTAGCTTATCATTAAGTTGTGTTGATTATGCACTATCGGTGTGAGGCAATTGATTGTTAAGTTGTTTGTCGTAAGTCCTTATTTCCACGTTTCCATGGAGTTATACTCTGGTCTGTTTATGTCATAATTGTATTGAGCGAAAGGTTTAAGAGACGGTTGTGTTATTTAACATATCTACCAATTCAATAAATAACTTCTACCAATTCAATATGGTATGCATATCATGTATCCAGGAGCATCGGCAGTATGCTGACCGCCTATGCATGAATGAATCCTGATGGAAATGGCTAAAACACCAATAAAACCATTCAACCAGTCCTTAACAACTATTGCAATATAGTAACGTTTTAAGTAAAGAGTGAGGATTTCGCGAAATCAGCGAAGCAGGACGTGTAAAATTGGCCTCAATACTTTGGAGGTTACCATTTGTACAAATGATTATGTTGTAATTAGGATGCCTTAAGAGTATGTCAGAATTTCATTTGAGGTAAAAGATGATAGATATACACACTGAAAGAATGAAAGAAATGGAAATAGTTTTAGGTGCATATCTTTATTAACATTTAAATGTCGTTTCCATAAGAGCGTACTATTTGTCGCAATCATTTTACTCAATGTTGTAGTTGAATGAATGCTTTGATGTAAAAAATGTTTTGGAGAAAACCGACAAACTTAATTTCTCCTTGTCATTCACACGTATTGTATGGGGGCCAACGTTTTTACATAGGTTACCCCCCTTACTCTAAAGATAGCCACTCTCACCACCACGTCATGTATGTGGCAAAAATTTAGCCCATTTACGAAAATACCCGAACCATCCACAATTTTAAGCTGACTTTATATTTTAGAGTGGTTGAATTTCATCTGGTTTCTATGATATATAATACAACACAGATCACAACGTTAGCTAGAAAGAAGACAACTATTTATAGAGCCATGCAAATAAATCATTTTCATTGACTCCATTTATCGCCATGTTGTTTGCATTACACGTGACAATCATCGATATATCTTATAGCGTCAGCTGACGTGGTGGACGGCAGAGGTTAATGTTTTAAAAGATGGATTTAAACATTGAGAAGAAGTTTCGTTGTGTAAAGGTGTTTTAAAGCGACATAGAAGAAGTTGATCGGTCCTTGTCACATTCTTCATACGTCGGCTTATTTACACTTGTTTGAACTTGTATAAATAGGGAATTAAGACAGTTAACAATTACAAAGTATTTCAAACATAAGAATTGTTCTTAGTTACATTGTAAAAGATCAAAGTACCTCTTTTACTTCATGTTGGTTAAATTTTAGTGAAACATGCTGTGCTGCGTCGATTCTGTCGGTATACCACCGATACGATAAACTACTCTCTAAAAGCTACTGATTGTTTTCCTACCAGACGATAATTATTTAGTGTTATAAGACTGATCAAACATATCGGCTTGAATTCTATGAAATTGTTTGATTTACCTCGGCTCAACCTCGAAGTACTCGTTGGTAAACTGACATACATTCAATGGACACTGCCTCTACTTTCATGTACTGTACTCTTCATCCGGGTGCAAAGTTTTGCTTGAGTTGAGGATGCGCAATCTGACACAAAACAATTGTGTTTAATTGGTCGGTATTTGGTTTAGTGGAGTTTTGATCATTTATGTTTCAGAAATCGTTCATAGTTAGACACAAATTTGACTTTGCTATTCTGATAGCACAAATCTATTGCAAAAAGATCATACGCTTGTTTGCACAAGCCTATAAGGAATCAAATTGTATATCATATAGCAAAGATACTCTTTCACAAATTTGTGTAAACAGCTTCAGATATATCTAATACACACCATAAAGGAAATTAGTATTCCTTGTAAATAAGAAAGGAGGCGTTCCAAATATCAACGTTATTGTTGGGAGAAAATGAGAATATGCCTATCATGATCATAAATAGTTTTGTTACAATGCATCCAAAATAACATATTCATCAAAGACATCTTTCCCCGAATGCACTTAAGGAATTGATACTTCTACCATTTGTTGACTGGACATATTCATATTAGCTTACACTTAGCAATAAACATTTAATTAGACATGGGTATGTGATATTAGTTTTTACAACCTTTTTAGTTTATTTTTTCTTTGATTTATATGTTTGTTCTGTACAGGGTTAATACATTTTAGGAATTAAATTACTTAAACAAGAAATCTAAATTGCTTCCTTTTATATGTAACAGGACCAAAATACTGCGTTCTAAAGCCAAGTGGTATTAGTACCTTATTTGAGATCAAGTGACCCCCTTTGTGGGTTCAAATCAAGTTAACGGTGGATGTGAATGTTCACGGTAGTCTACTGGCAGTCTGCGGGATGCCGATGGTTCTTCGCGCTTTGACCAGTCCTCATTGGTAAAAAAGATTGTTATTGTCCTTCATCGATTATAAGTAAGGCAACACGATTTGGCTGCAATATTGTTTCCAAAATGTATAACACTGCCAATGAAAATAACACATATTTTATCTACAGATGGATGTGTTGTACCAATTGACTTGTGTTATTTCTATTTCTCACCACAAGTAACGAATTGGAGAATTAATTTCGAGTCAATTTGTTGACGGACCAATTGACCAATTGACCAGTCGACCAAATCTCGCAAAATGCTTGTCGGAGGTGTTCTATTAATAGGAACTGTCGAGAGCAATATCCATGTGCATTTGGTGTCAAAGGTTCATATAATCTTTCATAAGCTAAACAATTATCAATATTCATTTCGGTGTGATAATGAATGCAATATCATTCGTCATTTCGAATGGTGGAAACATATATTTTGCTTATAACCAACCATTGTTTCAATTTTTTGTTTTCGTTTTATACTTTTTCATAAATGAGGCATGTGACCTGTAAACGACGCAGCTCCATTGGTATCGTCATGAAGGTAACGTCATTATCTCTGAGTCGACCACTTCGATCGAGACTCGATCCGCTCGCATCACGGCATTGTCGATTAATTCACTTGGATCTGAAACTTATCGGATCTGTGTATCTAAATGAGGTTATTCATCGTGTCAACATTATTTCAGTTATATTGCAATGCCCGACTGTAAATGATGGAGGGAGACCCCATCCTCAGCTGTCTATAATGGCTTGTCAAACCGGGTAGAACCATCGGCACTCCAAAAGTCAGTCGGGAGATTCTCTTTCATGAAAATTCAATCTGAATTTGAAAGCACCGGACGCCAATAACTTAATACGAACATATGATTCGTCATCGTCCAAAATTGCAGCCGACACCACAAAAAGACTTTTCATTGTTTAGCCCCTTATTCAAAGAAAACTTCCCCGTTTTACTCATATCCAGTAGACGACTTAAGAATTTATTTTGACAAGCAATTTTCTCTTTAGTCACAATGAAATGGTTTTTTACTAAAAGTAGAACTAACAGCAAATAAGACATGTTTTCCTACACGATATGGTCATTTAAAAGCGAGGTTTTAACAAGCACTTTGGTCAGAGACGGGACATAATGACATTACGGGCAACATGCGATATATAACAGGGGAGATACATTTTAACCCCTCTCAGATGAATGTGGTTTATAATGTGTATTGAGGTTTTAATCGCACTTAGCTAAGTGCACTTGAGATATTTTGTGAAACTTTTCCCTGGCCATGTGTCCAGGAAGAAATGGTTGATAGCGTACTCGAAATGTTTCAAACTTCCGTAGCAAGAGACATAAATTAATAACAATAAACAGACAGAAATGCCCTATTTGATATTGTATTGTACGCGTAGTTATATACATTCAGAAGAAATATTAACGTAAGTTAATATCATATTAAAGGATCAAGTGTACAGGTATATACAAAAAGAACCATAAGTCATTACAAATACAATATTATAACTGACTTATGGGCCTATATGTCACTGTTAAATAGATTTGATTAAATTACAGCACGAGTATAGCTTGTATTTCAAGATAAACAATCGCACTGCAAGATCAAATCACATAAGCAGTCAATTGATCGACCGAACTAATGACAGAGAGAGAGGGAGTACATGTATGTACATATAAGACATGAGGCGGGTGCGCGGGTATATATATCTATTAACAAACCAGTTACCTTGTCAATTAACAGTCCAACCAATCAATCAATCAATCAACCATTACACCCATCCAGAAAACAAACAATGGTTCGTATTCTGCTATACAATCCATGTATAAGAAGCATTATAACAATTATCAAGTCTCTTATATCATGATTTCAGTATCGAGACTGAACTGGTTATGAATCTTTTTTTCTCTTCACTGGTTTCTGTATTGTATCAACCTCATAGCAATTATAGTGCAATGACTGGTTTAATAGTGGTGAAAGAATATGCCAAACTCGAAAAGGACAGCCGACATTATGTTTGTCAGTCGAGATACTACATTTCACAAAATCCAATTTTACTGATAGGTTCTGGACTTCTGGAAAAAACGAAACACGTCAAAATATTCTAACAAATAGGATAGTTCGAATCATTCGAGAGCAAAAACAAACAAACAAACAATTTAAACTAAGAAGTACTTAATGTTTAATTAATCTAGCTTACATATGTATGTATATTTTACAGATAAAGGTATAGAGAGCCAAACATGAATAAACACGAATAAGGTTACATTTGATTTAGAGATAGGCCTGGATAATGTTTACTTTTCATCTAATGTTATAGATCCAAGATGTTGATTCCTTATTTCAGCTAATTTGCTTCATCAATGGAATCTAATACCTTGCATATAACCTCACATGATGCATCAGTACGTATGTCTTTGTTTTGATGGCTGTTGTGAACTCTTCTATAGATGAAATATGGCTCATGGCAGTTACAATGATTTCACGAATATATTTTGAGTTTGAAATTTGCCAAAGGTTTACATCAAACAATAATACAGTGTAATTTTATAACATTACGAATTGCATCATTGCGTACAAGAATGATTTGTGGAGCTTAAATGACTCTAGAATCCATAACGGATGATGTACATGTAAGTGATTGAGATTAACCAAGCATTTACAATTGAGTATATCCAGAACTACATTTAGCCAAAACCAGACTATGTTTATGATCAGAATTAATGAAAACTGAGCCTTAGTTCTGCAAAATTTAAGTTTTTTCTAGGTATTTGTTTACAAATCTGCCTTGTAATGGATCATCACAAGCTTATTGATAAGTTGATCTGGTCTTTACAATAATTATAGACCATTCTGCTAGGACTGGTCTACCCCATGTACATGGACCAACATACATCTTTTGTATTGTGTATAACGTCCTTTTTAATGATATTTCAGTTACATGTATATCTCGGGTATTGGTCACAGAGCCTTGTTGCTTGGATCCCACCAGCTTTTACTTAACTTAGATTATTGAAATGTCTTGACACTCGTAGCGCTATATGTCTTTAAACGTGTTTTTTATAATCATAGTTTAGTACATATATGTTGCAAGGGAAAATGGAAACATAAAATATAAAACATATAACTTAAAGATGCTTAATCACAGATGTATTGATATTTTGATGTCAAAACCTCATTTCTTTAAAACCTTTAAACAGTTGCTCGGTTGTATGATTCCAAAAAGTGTTGCAACGATTTTGAAATAAATTGATTAAAGACACCATATACTGACGCTTCCTGAATTAGTCATAACTTCAATAGCTATCCTTAATTGTATATCATACAGCAATAAACACAATGTATTGTTTCATCATTGTTTCATCAACATTTTCTTTTCCTTTGACTTTTTCTCATCTGTGAGTAAGCACCTTTAATCGACATTTAAAATAAGTAAAACATTGTGTCAAAGCAGTTGTAGTCAGATTGGGAATAAACTAAAAAATAGTTGATGAAATACAAGCAGACTAACTGTTGCGTGAGAAAGCGACTGAACAAAAATTGTTTCGTATCTAGAGCGCATATATGAGAAGATATTTGTATTAAGATCCAAAAGCGTTGCCACGAAATTGAAACCCATTGCATACCGTCTATACATACTTAGATATATGGACATATTTTGAATTAATTTTTCGTTCAATAGGTATTTTGCATCAGATATCATATGGCAATTTCAACGTCATTTTATTCCCAATTTTTAATTGTCTCATGTGTATAAAACCAGTTTATGCAAATCCTGAAAGGTTTTTAACCAACAATGTTCGAACAGGAGAGATGGAATCACTATCTTAATGCCACAACAGTGGTTAGTTAGCAAATGGATACAACCAACTGAATCAAAATAATCAAAGGATAAATACCAACAATCAAAATACAATTATGTAGCTTTACAATAAAAAGTCTTGACGATAAGACAGCACATGAATATATAAATCAATATATTGTTTTTGGTAAAGTACCAAAGTTAAATAAATTGATTTAAACAATTGAAGTATACCCATCACCAAACGAAAAACAGTCTATAGTTTTATAATTAGATCTTTCAGTATGATTACAGGTATCAGACTACATAATTTGGTTATTTAAAAAAAACGTGACAGATTTTCGTAAACTATATTAGTAAGTGCGAACAGATGCGGAAAATAACACTTAAATACATTTATTTCAAGGCTGATATTGAGGGCGACTTGAACGAGTTAAGATCACGCTTTTTCATTTGAAACTTTCCTCAACCCTTCGGAAGCCTTCCGAGAAAAAATCGTATGCAATGTATATTAAATCGTTTTGATAATTCATCTACTCTCTCTATTCAAGATCTATTTAAAACACCCTAAAGAAAGTACAATAAAATGCAAGAAATCTACATCCGTACGGATTGTTTTCTTTTAATCATGTAGCAGAGGATAGCCTTATAACAAAAAGGAACAACCGGTCAGAAAGAAATGTCTCTCAATTTGCCTCACGGACTTTTTGACATCTATACCAAGGTATCATATTGATACTTTTTATTTAGTCACGTTTTGAAAGAATTTGAAAAAAATAGTTAATTTATTCATGGAATGTACTTACATTTCAGCTATCAATTGATATTTATTGAAAATTGAGCACCTATCTTTATTTAACCTTAAGGTAACACCTGGGTAATGGAGAAAGGTACGAATAATATAATTCAAGATTTAACAGAAACAAATGCCGTTTCAAAGTCAAGTTTTTTATAATTAGAATCTGTCTTGTATTGGAATTTTTTCTTGCCAATCTCATTCATGTATTTTTAGTTTCAATGTGAAAATTAAAGGGAGGTAATCAATATGAAATAAAGAACAAAATTGTTGCTATTCATTTATAAATTTAAATTCAAAATCAGAATTTTGAAAATTTCATTTTAACTTATTCTTTAACCAAAGCAGTTGTCTGTTGTCAGTTTTCTATTTCCCAGGTCCTACCTTACGTAGGTTAAGCTCATGTAACTTTCATTTTAAGGTTGATTGGTGGAACAATTTTACCCTATTACCCATAACATAGGTGAAGACAATACATTAGTAAACAATGGACAGCTTCTTGATCTGATCACAGTCTTCAAACGTAACCAATAAACTCTTTGTGAATGTATCAAACAATACTGATTTTGGTTGTTTCTCTATTTTGGTTTGCATGGTTGTAACGGACATGTCGACACCGATGACTCCGATATCTCTGGAACCAAAGTCTGCTATATACATGGTCCCGCGGTCATCAACTGAGACACCACATGTGTACATATTGTTTGGAAAAAACGCGTACCGGGACACGAGATTACCGGACATATCTATCACAACAACACCTTTGCGTCCACCAGCCACGGCAATGTGCCGGTGTTGAGGTAATACACAAAGCTGTTGAGGTACTGCGAATAATAAGGCCCCGTTGTGGTACGCAGAAATGGTTTGTAGACAATTACCTTGAAGGTCGTACACATTCAGTTTGTAACAAGAGCCGTGACCGACGTACAGACGCCTATCAGAGTACGCGATGCCGTAACACCTATAATCTACTCTAAATGAGTTTCGGACACACATCGTCTTCCCAACAGATACAACTTGGACTAGACGGTCATCTGGAACAGTGACGGCCACTTTATGTCCTTCCAGAGAACAAACACCACTGGGATAACCAGACAGAGATAAGGAATCAGATACCCGGTAGGTGTTAGAGTCGTATTGTAAGGATTTTAGCTTTTTATTTTCCCAGTCTGTGATGATAATGGTACCATCAGATAGGGAACAGAGGTCTTTTATGTCACAAACTGACTCGTCAGACTTTATCTTGACATTGATACTCTCTGTCTGTTCTCCTATTGTAGGTGTTATATGTCCTGTGTACAGACGGCCTAATACTGTCTCAGAGGACAATACATCCTGAACATCATTCCCAGCCTCAAAGGTTATTGTAAACAAACCATTTCTATTGACTTTACATGCCTTCATACTCATATCGGCATCCTTCATCAAAGCTTCAGCTCGTTTTAAATCAACAAAAGTCTGCGATGTGTTCACACCGACAGATGTCTGAAGCTGTTTATCTATGGATTCAAATGACTCAATTGATTCATTACAAACCTTCTTGTCATCATCAAGCTTATCAGCGAACTCTTCGTACCTGTCAATGACATCTTTCTTAAAGGCAGTTCCTAGAGATCTGACATATTCGACAATTGTTTCCGTCCTTGCATTAATCTCAGTCAGGCTTGTTTCTTTTTCGTTCGTCAGTCGAGTTTTGTGGTCAAGTCGATCTTGCTTCAAGCTAGATGAATCAAGAATGTGTTCAAAGAGACTCTGCTTGACGATTTGGATGGATTTGTCCGAAACCATGGAACCAGCAATGTCGGGAATGTGGGACACATCCTTACAGGATCTAGAATATACGTAAATGATATTGATAACATAAGTATGTTACGATTAAGAGTATAATGCATGCTGTTGTAAAGCAATAAGGAAGTATATATTGTGATAATTATATTGATGAGACCAGTCATAATTGTGACTGTATTATAGAGAATTAATATCACATCAACAATAATTTAGTTATATTGTGACGCCTGTCTCACCATGTAAGGAGGAGAATAGATAAGTTTTATGACCATGAGGGTTGACAAACTTTGTTAAACCTTAAACTGTCTGTTTGTCAGCTCTGAATCTACAGATAATTGAAATTAAATCCACATATACAATACATTGAACACAAAGAGAGTGGCTTGGTGAACTACAACAGTTACAGTTAATAATAGTAACAATAATGATAACAAAAGTAATCATAACAACACTAAAAATGATGATGATGATGATGATGATGATGATGATGATGATGATGATGATGATGATGATGATGATGATGATGATGGTGGTGGTGGTGGTGGTGGTGGTGGTGATGATGATGATGATGATGATGATGATGATGATGATGATGATGATGATGATGATGATGATGATGATGATGATGATGATGATGATGATGATGTTTATGGACATGAATAGATTCCTATTTAAATTATTAAATGGCCTAGCGGTTAGAGTACAGAACTTAAAATCACATATCCCTATCAGGATTTGAACCCACGCGGAGAGGGAGTAAACAATGTTCGTGCATGTATGTAATGAGTAGTCAGTTCAAGTTATACTTAATCATTATGTCACATATATCGGGTATATACCCATACTTAAGTTTAGTTGGGGAAAAATATGCTGTGAGTATTTTCTAAGAGAAATAAGTTTTCATACCGATGAACTATCAAGACTAAGTATTTTGAATAAAAACATGAGCTTTTTTTTGTCAATTAGAGCTGTGATCCGACCTAAACCTAGCATTGATTCACACATGTCGGACCAGACTCGGTTGTGAAATTATTGTATAACATTTGCAATCCAATGTTGGAGTTTATTTAGATGAGCAATATCGCAGCTTTTCATGTTATTCCACAACTCGCATCCGTACAACAATATTGGGATGATTACCGTCATATATATCTTGATTGATGTTAATGGATAAAGTGCATTGGATCTCATACCAATATCCGCCATTGCATTTTTAGCTTTTTGACATCGTTCTTAAATGCGGGTATTTTGTTTTAAAGAGCTGACCTGCCGAATACCGAGATAGAGCGTGCTGTCGTGCTCTTTGATATAATATTATGAGTTTCCCAAAAGGAATTTAACTTGTATGGATTTCTTACATTTATTAAAGACTACTCCCGAGGACGTTTTGCAGTTGATTTCGAATTTACATTTATACGCGTACTTATAAACGATATCCAACAGGTTTTAAAGATGTGTTGGCGTAACGGAGATGATAGCTAAGTCATCGGCAAAAGATAGGTTTCCACATTTCGTATTGATAACAGAGTGGAGGCGTAGACTATCTTTCGAATTTTCCAGTTTCAGTAGCAATTCGTTAATGAACACTTAATTAGTAAAAGTGTTGAGCCTACCCTTCCTTGACGCACACCTCGTTTAACCGGAACCGAAAATGACGTTTTGTTATTAACACTAATCTGACATTTGAGATCTTTATAAGAATCCATGACTATCCTTAATATTTTCCCATACACCCCAAGGTTGCGTAGTTTTAAAAACATGGCATTATGCCATACGCTATCGAATGCGCATTTAAAATCTAAAAATGCAACATAGACCTGACTATGGAGGTCTTCAAGCTCATAAATCGATTCTTGCACGGAAAATGCCGTTGTGATAGAGCTCAATCCCTTCTGAAACCCTTGCTGTTGACGACATGGGAATTCAATTCCAGTTAACGATATATTAGCCTGAATTCTTTGTATTAACAGTTTTTCGAAAACTTTACAGAAAACGGTATCAATAAAATGTGGCTGTAGCTGGATGGATCGTTTTTCGGTTTGCCGTTTCCTTTATATATTGGTATGATGCAACTTTTACCTCACGTGTCGGGTAAACATTCGTTAAGTAGAATCGTGTTATAAAATAACACAAGGGCACCAAGTATAGGTTTTTTACCAAGGAGAATATGCTCGTTAGTGATCTTATCATGCGATGGACTCTTCCCTTTCTTAAGGTCCTTTACTACACTTTCCACCTCTTCTTGGGTGAACTCATTTTCGATATTTTTGAAAATTGTTGCATGTTTTGACCACGAGGTATTAGGTTCTTCAACGTGAATAGCGTTTTCAACATATACTTCGAATGCAGAATCTTGACTGTGCTGTTCGACATTGAATATATCGCTAAGATATTTTTTAAATCCGCTAGTGACGTCATCTTGTTGGTAGAGTATATCATTATATACAATTTCGGCCGTAACCTGGCGAGGGGTCTTTTTGTGCCTTTTAACTAAACCCCACAACAATTCGAGAATCAAACTGGGCAGTTTGGTCGAACTCTTCTAACACGTTGTTCAAATCAAAGTGCTGAAGGCACTGAAGTTGGATGACGTGATTCAAATGGATGATAATCCTGTAAGGGTTAAAAGCTATGTCAACAGTATTTCATTTGCTTTACTGCTTGCTTTCATCAGCAATAGACTAAAAACTTTCAAATGCCTCAAGGACATCCCAAGAAAAAAACGCTAGTGAGGTTCAGACTTTGGACATCAAGGTTATGAATTTTACATTGGGCCACATAGGGCCCTACAAAATATACTACAATTGCCAAATGCATCCATATTGGTTGCTGGAATATTTATTAAAAGAAAATCGTATGAGTATGAATTGGAAAACAAATAGGAAACAAATACAACAAAGATAGTTTTATTAGTATTTAACTGTTTATATTTTTAATAGCTTTCTCTTTTTATTTGTCAGAGACAAACATGTGTGAAGGTGTTTTGTTAAGTGACTGGAAAATAACAAATGTATGTTTTTATTATGCATACATGTATGTGTGTTAGTGACTCCAGAAATCGGTCTTATGGTACAAAATTTAGTTTTTAACTTTTCACATATCATATTTGGTAACATGTCAAAATTGATATCTGAAAATTTCAAGTCAAAATTCATAAAATTAAAAAAAGAATCAGTTATATTGGGAAACTCAAGGCATTCTCTCTATTTAATTGTGACATCTGGTTGTTTCATTGACTCTGGTTGACGTTTCATTGTTTTGACTTAATCCTTTTGGGTATCGACAAGTTTTTTTGTCTGAACTACCTTGTATGAAAATTAAATAACTTCTTCTACCTTGATTTTTTCTAAATTTCTATCCAAATTTTCCAGTCATATTTTCAAAAGATAGTCTTTTTCTCAACATTAGGAGACACCAATATACTATGTATTCATTGTGAATTGTTTGTTTACCTTCTGCAGTATTTGCAGAGTTATATCGGACATATAACTAACATTTACAAGATTTAAAAAACACCCTTTGCTTTCTCCTAGCGTTACATATTTTAAAAGGATAAGAAGACAATAGACTGATTCTGAAAAAAAAATCCTACTTCACAAAATAAGTTATTATGTTAAGTATATTTATATATGATAACAAATCAGATTCAAAACCTAAATTGACAACCCAAAACAACACCTCTCAAACAACCCTAGCTTAAATGTTTTTACTTCTTGTACTTTCTTTTAAATAAATATTCTTTGTGAGCTATACATTCAGTTTCTATGAACAACAAACAAAGAGATTGTTGCCAACTCATAATACATGTACCCTATGATACCAAAACGCAATTCTCTTGTTCCATGCTGTCCTTAACATGACACAAAACTATCAAATGGAAAACCGATAAAGAAAACAGATGGCTTTGATTAAAAACTATTTATGTTTACAAGACCATCACTTTAAGATGGCAGTCCTTAAGGTTCTCCAATTCTACTCCTGTGTATTTTCTTCATCATCCCTGAATTTCACTCAACTGCAAAGGTCTTCCTACTGTTGATGGTTTTTTGGACACCTATAAAGAGTATAAATGAAAATAATTTTTAGATATGAATACCTTTAAGTTTTTTTCTTAAGTGTTAAATACCATGTCAACAATTTTCATTTATATTATGGATATCCGAAGCCAGTACTAGGTATGGGGTCTGAAGTGTCTTGCCAAAGAACACTCCTAAGAAACCAAAGGGGCTTTAGCTAAAATCCTTGGTACAAAGTCAACCACCATTACCATTAGACAACAAAGGTTACTACAATGCTTTATCACAACTTTATACCATGAATACATAGAGAGTACAGAGTTTTATTTACATGTACTGTGGAAATGTTTTTCAAATTTAGATGGTGAAGTGCAACAGACATGACATCAAATACCATCACAGTGATAATTTTTGGTACTAACAATATCATAAAAAATTTTCCCATAAACGCATTACTTTCATTCATTTTAATCTTTTTTCTATATAAAAACCCATTGTTTTTAAGTTTTGGTAAAAAAAGCCCATTGATTTAATTTAGAAAACAAGAGGGCCATAATGGCCCTAGAATTGCTCACCTGAGATTACCACCTATTTGAAGAATAGTTAGAAACATTGCTTTTATATTTTACACAGAGTTTCTGTGCTTCTATGCATTGACCTTTTTCGCCCTCATTTTACAAGTTGGACACTGTATGCTTGATGTTGGACATTAAAATGGTACATAATTCTTACAATGCGGAAACTGAATATTTTACTTTTACAGATTGTATGTACGAAGATCAGCCTGCACTTTTGTCCAGTGCGATCTATTGTTGCCTTTTTATGGCTGTCATTTTGGCATATTTGGACATCCAAATTGATACTGATGTACTTTGTTAGAAATTCTATCGTACATGTATATGCATATAGTGGAACTTTTTAAGATATCTAATTCTTTCTAATTATCTTTAAAGAAGGGCCCCCAAAGAACATTCCTGTGAAATTATTTTGAAATATGACTAATGGTTTTTGACAAGAAGATTTTTTCATGGTTTTTACCAAATATAGGCATGACAAACATTCTGGTCACATGACTGATTTCTTTTTGACAAATCTTTATTCTCTCCAACTAGGGATGCTTCATGTGATATCTCGTTGAAATTGGCCCAGAGGCTTGGGAAAAAGAGATGGTTATTAAGATATGAATTTTACCATACATGTATATAGTGAAAACAAAAACATGTTCAAAGTTCAACGCACCCTGGCAGCCATGTTTTTCGAGATATCTAATAAATTCTTACAATCTTTATAAAAGGGCCCCCAAAGAACATTGATGTGCAATTATTTTGAAATATGACCAGTGGTTTGTGACAAGAAGATTTTTTTTAAGGTTTTTACCAAATATGGACATGGCAGCCATTTTGGCCACATGACAATTCTTTATTTTGACAAATCTTTCTCCCCTCCAACTAAGGATGCTTCACATGATATGTCATTGAAATTGGCCCAGAGGTTTGGAAAAAAAAGATGTTTGTAAAGTTATAAATTTTAGCATACATGTATGTAGTGAACACAAACACACATTCAAAGTTCAACACAGTCTGACAGCCATGTTTATCAAGATATCAAAATTCTTTGAACAACTTTTGATAAGAGGCCCCGAAAAGAATATTCCTGTGAAATTATTTTGAATTCTGACCAGTGGTTTCAGACAAGAAGATTTTTTAAAAATTGCAGAAATTTTTCATGCAATGGCAACCAAAGTTCTGCATGGAATCAATTTCTTTGAACAACTTTTAAAGAGCATCACCCAACGGACATTCCTATTAAGTTTGGTTAATATTGGCTAAATGGTTTAGGAGGAGAAGATGTTTAAAGAAATTGTTGACGGCGCACGACGCCAACGGACATTGTGCGATCACAAAATTTCACCTTGAGCACTTTGTGCTCAAGTGAGCTAAAAACCACTGCCATTAACAATTATCAATTCTAACTAAATGCATATACATGTATAAAAAAACATAAATTTTCGAAAGAAATAATTAAATGTTTTTTTAGTTTCACTCACATTCTCACTAAGGGGCGAAAAAAGATAAGAAAAATCTGGGGTTATTTTTTCAAGTTTTAGTTTTGAGCTTGTTTATTTTTTCATGTAACATTTCTTCAAGAGCTGTACAAATGATGACTTGTAAATAATGAATACTTGAATTCTTTTTCTTGCTATGGATTGTCTTGGATGATATTTTTTCAACAAGTTATTTTTCTAGGTAATACCTAACGACCTCAGCAAAATATGTCCAGCATGGTATTTATGGTCACTTGTATCAGTTGAAAACTAGATGACTCATAAGTGATTTATTCAAAATTAAGCTTATGGTTATCTTTATAATAGAGTTTATGATCGACAGTGCTTGTCACACTAGAAACGATGATCATTTCTTTGAATTAGGTAATAACAGCTTGAATCAAAACATCCAACATTTACTCAATCATGATAATAAACAACATACCTAGGTGGCTGTTTAGTGTAAGATTTGTAAATCATTGGCAGTTTAAAAACATGAATTAGTCATGATGGTTAATTTAAAATTTTACATTGTTTAAAAGAAATCCAGATTCGCATATTCAGGGGATACCTGTCTGCACATAACGCATTATTTTGATGCCAGAAAATGGTTTATTTTTGTCCATACATGCCTAAATCAGCACACATTTTACTAGGACAGGCATTTTTCCATGCAACTTAAGTTTCAAATGTCACCATAGCAATTTTTTACATATATGTGAATGTGTCTCTCTCTTATATTCCATGAATGCATTATGACAGCATTTGTCACCCCTTTTTGAGCACGATATTGCCTCTTTGAGTTTTGCTTTTTCTCATGATTTGAAGCTGAAGTAACTTACATTATTTGTATAACTGACAGGACAAATATTTGCAGGTCATGCAATCAAAGTATTAAATGGATTTCAATATACCTCTGCATCTGTCCCTCCAACCCAACTGTTAATAGTAGTGGATAAGTAATGCATCATACTGCATTCACTGTTTGCTCACTGCAAGTCATGATTTCTGTTAGTTTCACTATACACTCTGAATGACCCCTTCATATATCAGAAGACAATGCTTCTTATCTGTAATGTAAAAAGATTTTTCTGCTAAAAGGACTAAAAATTTGTCATGTCGGAAAAATGCACTAGGTTTCAAACATAGCATCCTATAAAATAGACAAACTTTTATCAGTGTAATCAGGTATAAGCAATTTAAAAGACAAAAAAGGCATAGCTCCTCTTATTTTGCGATAGTCTTTTAAATGTTTTAACCTCCCCAAACCCAGCTGCAATAGTGGGGATTGAACTCAAGTAACAGAGTTTCCACTGCAACTACTTACTGAGCTGTTAAAGATACTCTCTCAGAGATGTGTCTATTAGGAGTTACAAACGTCAAAAATTTGACACTAAACCAAAGACTATTTACCATTTATTTACTTATGAGATGCCAAAACCCTGTGCTTTTGTTAAATAATGTTAAGTGAGCCGTCACATTTGTCTGATCATTTATGGGATTAACAATTAACAGATTTCAGCAAGTAAAGAAATTTAAAATGATCTTCGATTTGGTGACAATAATTGTTAATATCAAATAATTACCGTATATTACTATCACGGCACTTTGAGTTAGTCCCTAAAAAATAACGGCACCCACCAATGAATAATTCAAATTAAGATCATTGTTTACAAAATAAACCATTTGAAGGAAAGATACTTGGTCACTGTCAAGTAACTTTGGCAAGGTGAGCAAGAAGGAATTCCTGCATTTATTTATAAACCGGCATTCCCATGAAAGTATTGATTAGACAATGGCTCACTTCACATTATTTAATAAAATCACAGGGTTTCAAACTCTTAAAAGTAAAGAAATTGAAAATACATGTAGTCTTAAGTTTATAGAAAATAATTGTTAATATCAATCTTTTTGACATTTATTATTCCCAGACCACATATTTCTGAGTAAGTCCCATTAAGAGAAAGTTTAACATATGAGTTCATGACAACTGAAAACAAAGTGATTTAAAAATATCTTGAAAAACACGATTATGCAGGTATAAATCTATAAAACAATTCAAATTAAATATTATTTCAAATATTGAAATTGTGTGTGTCATATCACCCATGATCATCATTCTTAGTGACCAATATAAGAATTTAATATCACAACTAGGGGTATAAACAAGCAAATGATGACCATCAAATCTGATTTTCATCTGTATTCACTATACAAATGACCATCAAAGACAAAAGTAAGTCTTGTTTATGCATGCTACAGGAATTTTAAAATATTCTCATAATCCTTTTGAAATTCAAATATGCATTTATGTAGCAGAATGTATTATGCCATTATGCCATTTAAGAAAATAGTTCTAAAAAGACAACTTACCCTAAAGATAGTTGATGACATTCAGGCCTTCCTCCTCTTTGTAAGGCTTTCAATTTGGGTATGAATTGATCAGCTTGTAATGGGACTCAGCTGTTTGCAATGTCTGGTTGGTACAAAGCTTTAAGAACATATGAAATGACTAAATAATAGGGCTCTAGCCAATAACATTCTATTGTGTATACTGGTGTACCATAATTCCGTGGTACTTAAAGGTTACATGAATAACAGAAAGGAGGAGGAGAACTTAACTGTCAACATTTATCTTTCCTACCATATTTCACTTTTCATTTACGATCTGCTCGTAACTATTTTTAAATGGAGCACAGAAATGCTCTATGTAACATAAATTAATAGGTCACTGGCAGCCATTTGCATTTTTGAGGTCCTACCCTAATTCCGTCGTATTCAGGTAAAACACAATTTGTTAGTAAAAGTCCAAAATAATTAGGGTGAAACATATGTAACAAACCAAGCAAACGAACCTCTCAAAGACACAAACACATCCGATCAGTGAAAAACACTGTCATACACTGGTCAGTTGTGATGTTTATATATGGACCCGCATATTCTCTCAACGATGCATTAGATTCATAATTTGCATAAACGTTCAACAAACATTACATAACTCCAACTTCCGAGAAGACTTGTCCCGAGTCTTGGCCCTTGGAAGACACGTGGGGAAGGCAACTCAGATAGAAGGAGAAGTCTTAATCCCACCTCTGCCACCAATGTAACGAACCGAGCAAATGAACCTCTTCAAGACACAAACACATCCGATCAGTAAAAAACACTGTCATACACCTAGCGGTTGTGCTGTCTATATATACACCAGCATGTTCTCTACAACAATGCATTAGGTTCCCTTATGTGCATAAACGCGTTCAACGAACGTTACACATACTAGGCAACGAACGTTACACATACTAGGGACAAATCCTAAAACAATTTGGTCGTATCTGACCAAAGAATGATTGAGAATTGCTGACAAACTGAAAGGAAGTGTTTTGGGTCTTAGATTTGAGAAATAAGTGTGAAAATTTCGGGGATTTTTGAAGCTCTATGTAATAAGAGGCGCATTTGATTGGATTTTATTGGTTTTATACCAGAAAAACATTTATTCTTGCTTCTTTGAAGTTCTTACACTGGTCTGCGAAAGTAGGTCAGGTTGGTGCGTTTGTTTATGGAAGCAGTATGACATTATGCAAATACCACAGCACTGAATTAGGGATACCACGAGATTAGGGGAATTGACTATACATAAATTAAACTGTCAAAGGGTACCCACTGTCAAATCTTTTGTCAGATGATCAAGACAATGTTGTAGTTATGTTTTCTTTTTCGAGATTAAGCTTAAATCTGCATCGAAGATTAGTTGAAAAAGGCTAAATATATCTTTGTTTTCATTGTTAATGTCATCACTCAAATGAATGCTAGTTCTGAATTTGATTATTGTTATGTTTTGAAAACGTTACCCCACCCACTCCGTTAACATTGAGCTGTGTGTTTAAGTATCGTTTCACATGTTCATTTTGTGTTTCAATCAATATTGCACAAAACAATCAAGAAATAATCATAATCTACTTACTTTTGTTCACTTATAGCGGTCTGAATTCAATTTGGCGACATTAAATCGTTGGTGAGGTCCCCAACACAGCTCGTTCAGTTTCAGTTTCAACCGATGACATTTCTCGGGAATTTCCTTCATTTTCGGAAAAGGCAAACTTTGAATGTCATTAAATGACATCCAGTTGGTCGCGTGACAATGTCCCCTATCTACACCTTTTCACATTTCCCTGTTAGCTATAGTCTAGATCGCTTCTCATGCAATTCATTTAGCACACACGCAAATTTAACGGCAGTCATTTTCTTCCAAGTTGTCTGATGTAAACAAGGGTCTCAAGCGTAGTCGACGCCTACACAAAATAAAGCGTTTTCATTGGTCAAAAGGTCCTGTCAATCAAAATCGGCGCAAGAGTTAATTCTTTCAAAACTGATAGAAGGACCGATGTCAAACGCACTTCACTTTAGTAAGATAGTGTTTGAAACGTCGGGGACCGGGAAGTGAAATTTAAATTAAAATGATACATGATTTATTGTGGAATTAGGTCGCCAACTGGTTGCAATTCATGCATGAAACGTTTTCGTTTCTAAATAGTAACATCACGGGGTTTCCCCCCGTGTCTCGCGGTACGATGGAAACGAGGCCACGTGATCAGACGACTCATGTCACATGACCTCCTTATTTGGCTTGTTAATGGGCCTAAAAATAGCAATATTCGGTCAAGGGAAAAAATGAAAAAAATAGTGCATACCATTTCTAATTAAATACGATTGTGGTGTCTCTAAAACTTTTTTATTGACCACCCATCATCTTTCAATTATAAAGTTTGAATAAAAAATACATAGCATACAGCATATTATGATCAGCTTTTTAAAATATTGACGAGTATAGGACAAGTTCAGATGTCAGGTCATCCCACGGCGGTTCATTTTGTAATAAGGTCACCAAACGATTTCGGAATTGTAGCCTTGTTAGATGACTGACGTCATCCAACAAAAACGGTTTGATTCTCTTCGCTGGATCTTACGAAAATCACGTTTTGATCTTTTTACATTCGGTAGGATGGATACGTAATGACGCACGGCCTACCCTCAAGTATCCAGACGTTTTTCTCTGGATTGCCTGTTTGCGACCTTAACCTCCGCATTCAAATATGGTTTCGCGTGTTTATCAAATTTTGTTTTGGGTAACGCCGTTTGTGATACGCTATTGATTGAGTATTGATTGAATCTACTATATACTCGGATAGCTTATTGGGGGTAGTGAACTGCGTAATATCTTTGTTTGCTAGTTTGTCAGACAGCATGTCTAAATATAACCCCAACATTCGGTTGCTACATTTGTTCCATGCTATAAAGTCGTGTTCCTTTGTTGTAGTTATGAAAGGAAGTGATACAACTGTTTTGAACTTTACAAATAATGGCAAGTGGTCGGAGGTAAAAATGTTTTCCCCAGATATCGTTTTGAGATCATGTTATCTGTCTATCAACGAGTTTTCTACGAGTATATGATCAATGATTGACATAGTTCTAGTGTACGTATACTTAACATCGGAGAGCCTCTGAATACTAAAAAGGGGAGTAAGTCCCGTTTCTAATAGTAACTGATTCAAAAGTTTATCTTTTCCAGACGGAGTTCCCTCCACTTTTAAGTGGGAAAGAAGCCTAGCATTGAGATCGCCGAGCACGAGGGTTTCTCTTATAGCTGAACAGTCTAGTACTAGTGATTGCAATTTACTTAGGGTTGATAAGTTGGTCTCAATACAACTATCTGCTGGCATATACACTCCTATTATATAGGAAGGGAGGAGCAACAACAACAGGAAGAGGAACAGGAACAGGAACAGGGACAGGAACAAGATGAAGAACAAGAACAAGAAGGTTAGAAAATTACACTAACCTATGATCAACTGCTATACACACATGACAGCCAATCTTGTCATGATCTCCACAATACATGTCTACGGCCTTGTCGGGATGCCTCGAACATTTATCTGTCAGTATATCCGTCGGAGTGGTAATGGCGGACATGTTGACTCCATCTTTAAAGTCTGCTTTGTCCACAATGCGATGTCGTTTGGCATCAGCCACGCGATTGTGGATTCTTAAACAAGATTTACAAAAGTACCCTTTACAGTTCACACAATACACGGATGCTTCTTTGTTGATATCCTTATCAGAACATGGATAACAGGCAAATTCATGAAAAGTATCTGATGTTAAAGACCTCGCCATTTTAGTCTCGGTAAGGTTATACCTTGTTGAATACCTTGTTGATCATATAGCATAGGTACAGCGCATTTACTACTCATTACTTCCTCTACTTTGTGAAAAACACGTTTAGATTTGACGCACTTTGAACAGATTAATGGATAAATTTCAGCAGACGAATATTGAAATATGTAACGAAAAAACTAGTCAGTGTCATTTTTAAGCATTTTCAAAGCGTCTTTAACAGAACTTTTACGAACTCTATCCGAAAAAAGGATACGTCTCCCGTCACCAACAATTTCTCTTGTCACAATGGCCTTCAGCCATTTACAACATGGATTTTAAAATACAATTCATTTTAATCCGTTCACATATCCGATATGCATATACGTTTCAAAACATCAGTTTCATATCTAGTTTGATAACATAAGAAGATCAAACGTCCTAATAATGTTCATTGTGACTTTGAAAGATCTGGCAATAAGAATACACATATGACAGTTGTCTTTTGACAACTATTCAAGTTCAATAGCATGAATACAATGCATTATTCACAATCACGGATTATGTTTCGCAAAGGAGCGCACCCGTATTTAAAAAAGAACAAAAGGACCGATTTGAAATCTATAGGTTGAATACCTGAAACAAAGTTTGAAATCAAATCTATTGGCAGCAGAACAGTGTGTTTTTATAAACACACAAGAAAATCATTATCAATCCTTTACCAACTAAAGTTTTGGTGCCCTTTACACGCGTTTAAGCTGTTGTGTCCTTAAAAGGACTATTTCACAGATTTGGATTTTAACGTTTTAAAATGAATTGTGTTAAAATATATTGTAAAATACTTAAAGGTTCTTACTGAAAAAGGACATGTTGGATCCGACATCTATATGAACGTATATAAACAAACAGATTGTTGATAAACATGATTGAATTGGAGAAAACTATATTTCAAGCACAAAAAACTTTTGTTAAAGGAGTTTTTAAATAGGGTCTCAGGGCATTCATAAATCAATTTTCATGACGTTTTTGAAAAAATCAATAAATTTTTCAGTAACCTTATTGTACACATATCCTTTCATGTGCCTTTAAGGCTACACATTATATCTTGGGCGACACTTACTTTCAAGGTCAATGACTAAATATTGAGATTAATAAACTACTCGATAATCTTTCAAAGTCACTGAATCCGTATTTACATAGATAAATTGTAATTACAATTAACTTATGTTGCAATGCTTGGCTCAAAATGAATGGAGGAAGACACCAACTTGAATTTCTTTGATTGGTCACAAGGGCTTGTCAAGATATTTTCCAAAGTCAGTCTGGAAACGTCTCTTCAAATACCGACACCGGGGTTAAAACCCATGCTTAGAGGGGTCAATCGATATAAAGTTTTGCGCGCTAACCACTAGGCAAGATCTAACCCGAAACCCAGATAAAATCTTTAAACTCGATTGAATTATAAAATACGTGTATTCATATCAATATCATTACATCTATCATTCTTGATATTGTACGTTATGGCTTATAAGAAAACCCCCATATCAACCCAACTTTGTATGGCATTTTTTTCTTCATAAGGTTCCCTCCTATAGTTTACGAACGAGAATAAAAATTTGTCTTAAGTCCTACAACTCAACCATTAGAGAAAGGGAGGGTAGTGGACTGTCTGGCAAGGGGAAATGGGAAAGGGGAAGGGGAAAAGGAGAGACGGGTGCAGGAACCGGATTCAATAGAACAGCTTTGTACTCCGGTATTTAGCTAGTCAATTGATTCGTCTCAAATTGCATTAAAAGGTGATTGTTCCCACTTGAGACGATTTTCAAGTCAAAGTTTAATGTCCTTAAAGCAATACAGTTTTGTATTGCGGTATATTTTATGGAAAACAAGCTACTGAAAGCAAAATTGTTCTAGAATGTGTCAACATATCCAAGTTTCTACAGAAGCTTTTCGAGGGACACTTAAACGGTTACAACATTTTTGGCTCTGTATACAGTTTAATTCGTTGTATAGTATACAGGCTCTTAATATATAAAGACAAATTTATTCTACTCGCAATTACTATCATCCACGACATGTATGTTTCGTACAACAGTACAGCTACTGTACAGTGTTAAAGAAATATAATTTCATGTTCAAGTTTTCTTATGCAACGTTCGTTGAACGTTTATGCAAATAAGGAACCTAATGCATTGTTCGAGAGCACATGCTGGTATATATATATAGACACCACAATATAGACACCACAACCGCGTTTTTAGACACCACGACAGCGTTTTTCACTGATCGGATATGTTTGTGTCTTTGAGAGGTTCATATGCTCGAATCGTTACACTTACATTTTAAGCAGGCTTTATAACAAAATCCGTCTTTTTCTTTTTCATAGAAAAACATGTCCCTAACCTGCTTCTGTGGGCAAAACAACCCCTTTAGTATCATGCAATGTCCAAAGGTCCCGATGTAATTGGGCAACGATAGTATTGGAGGGCTTATTGACTGTATCAAGGCTTTTGTTTACATATAGCGAACATTATTTTCATACCCGTTATTGATTTCTTGGGGGAAGGGGACATTCTTTTTGTAAAGGTATCTATGAATAGCTTTGTTTGCAGCCTCATGGCATTTTCATTTCTTTTTTTGTGGAGGTCTTTACATACAGCTTTGTTTGTTTGCAGACAAATACCGTTTTCATTTCTTTCTTTCGAGGCTTTCATATAATATAATATAGCTTTGTTTGTTTACAGGCTAATACCGTTTTCATTTCTTTTTGTGAAGGCCTTCATATATAGCTTATTTCTTAGTTTGCAGGCTAATATCATTTTCATTTTTGTGGAGGCCCCCATATACATCTTTGCGTTGCAGGCAAATGTTTTATTCTATTTTTTAGTGAAGACCTCCATTTACAGCTATGTTTGCAGGCTAATACCATCTTCATTTCTTAATATAAAGACTTACATATACATCTTTGTTTGTTTGCAAACAAACGTTTTCGTTCTGATTTGTCAATGCCTCCATATACATCTTTGTTTGTTTGCAGGCAAATACCATTTCCATTTCTTAATGCAAATGCCTCCATATATAGCTTGTTTGTTTGCAGACGAATACCACTTATTTCTATTTGTCAATGCCTCCATATATAGATTTGTTTGCTTTTTGCCAATGACTCCATATAAATCTTTGTTTGCAGGCTAATACATTTTTCATTCTTTGGAGGCCTTCATAAATAGCTTTGCTTGTTTGAAGGCTATTTCCATTTTTATTCAGTTTGTCGAGGACTCCATATACATAGTTCATTGTTTGCAGGCGTACACCGTTTCCATACCCTTTTTTTCAAAGCCTCCATGTACAATTTTGATTGTTTGAAGCCAACCACTTTCTTCTACGTATGGGACATTGTTTAAGATTGTGGACTAACTTGTGGCTCACAGGTTCAAGTGCCTTTATTACCGCTGGTACCCGAGGAGTGTCTTCTGGCAAGGCACTTTTTAGCCCAAACCTTGCACTGATAAAGTTTCAGAAAGCCATAGTATTACTAAAAGATTGTTGACGAGGCGTTGAATCCAATACAATAAAAGAAATGTTTTATTCTTTTATACTTGGCCTCCATGTAAAATAGTGCCGTTTTGTGGCTAACCAATAACTTCTTTCGTTTTTGTTAAGGCCTCCCTTTTAAACGCGCTCTTCTGTTTTGTAGCCAATAAACGTTTTCATTCTTTTTGTCATAGCCTCAATATAAAAGTTCATAAACATGTATAGATTTGTTATTTTGTGGCTGAACATTTTCTTTTTCTTTTAGTTATTCTGTTCTTTTTGTTCTGTGCCTCATACTTTGTGCCATAACTCCGTCTTTTCAATCATTTTTCAAAGAACAACTTACAAAGGTAAAACAAAAAAGAGATGATTTAAACGATCCTTATGATTTTATATATTGGCATTTTAAATACCTTCATCTGAAACACTCTGAAAACCTGCATTCATTGAAAAATTGTAGAACTAGCATAAGGGCCTTCAGTGCTTTGATTGAGAACTTTATTGGAAAACTTGGTTTGTTATACGTAATTGGTTGCTTTTGGACGCACCTTGCTAGTGCCGTACCATTTGTGATTAGAATGTCAACCCATTTCATTATCTGTTTCCAAGAAACTCTTATCCGTTTGAATTATTTCCCAGGACAGAATCAAAAGATCATAGTTTACAGAATAAATCCTTTTAATAAATCTGCATCACAAATGTGCAATATCTCCATTACAAAGTTATAAAATGAGATAAGAAGTGTATCAATAATCTAGTTGTCTCTATCTTAAAATATCTGTGATGTCATTTTATTCATAGAATACATTTCATTTAACAACGATTAGAATCGCAATATGTGGGAAAGTCCTTTTAACACACCATTGTATCTATCTATAGCAGTACTCCTGGGTACAGTTTTACTAAACGACTTAGGGAAAATATTTGCGGAAATTGAAACTGATAAATATGGCTAGTATCTGATAGAAAAATACAATGTTACACATCATTGAAAGGGTCTCAGAGACATTCCAATGATGTATCATTTTACAATGTTGCTTGGCCCAATATTGAAATAAGAGGGAATGTTGTTTTGAACTTACGCATATTTTCAGGATTAAATGATAGGTAAAACATACCCTTTCGTTTAACCAGTAACAGATTAAATCATTTCCTTTTCGACCAGAATATCGTGTGTGAAGCTTTGCAACCATCATACCACAAACCGTTGGCGACAATTGTGAAGCACCAGCGCCCTCTAGTAGAGTATCTGTACAAATGCCAAGAGCATCACCACACTTTTCACACACACAGTCTCCCGCGCATGTTGTATCGAGGGTCCCAGGTTCGATCCCGAATAGGCGCTGTGAAAATTGCCGTGACTAGCCAACATGTCAGCCCGAGTACTGGTCTAGTATCCAGGAAGCAGTTTTCGAGATGGAGTTTAACAAGCTTCAAGCTTTCTACACAATCGATGTAAAACAAATAAGGAAAATAAATAAACGCTTTGTACTTTCATGTTAATTTCCACATAAAACAACATCCATATAGTCTTTGTTCATATTATCCCAACTTCCTTAGTATATCTATCCATAGACTGGTGTCATAAGTCCAAATGCTGTGATGCTAGCGTGCAGAAGTTGCTTGCATTTCTCTTGCCCTGTTGCAATTGAAATCAACATATATTTAAAAATAAGTATTCAAGTCTTCCAAAAACGTTTAAATGCACCTGAACAATAAAAAATTGAAAGCATTGTGGGGCGAGGGGGACAGGGGACTTGGGAGTAGGTGAGAGAAATAGACATTGGCAAAATGAATTCCTTGATCATTTAAGCAACTTATCAAGATTATGATCATTTATGGAAATCAGGAATGCTTGTTCACACATGGAACAATTTCCAAGTTAAAACAAAATGTAGTTGAAACAATACAGTTTTATGCATTCAGGTATGATATTCAATGAACAAAAAGCTACTAAATGTAAAATTGATCCTGATCAGCTGTTTACAGGCTCAATTAAAATACATCTATTGAATACAGGTTCTAAATACTTAAAAATGAACTTATTTTGTTTCCAATGGTATGCTTTCGTCAAGTTTCATACAACAGAAAAGGTGCTAAAAAATCTTAATGTGTAAATTTTCTTTCATCTTTGAACAAGCACCTTTAATAAAGGAAATGTTGAAATACAATCAACATGCTTTTCAGGAATGAATCCTATTTTCACCACAAAGTTTCAAATTGCCATTCACTGCAATCTATATAGTTTTTAAACAGATAATAATTCAACTATTTTTTGTTTAAAGTGCTAAAATTGTAGTTGTCAGTGTACCTTCCTTTCCATCCTATTTTATATCAAGAGTTATTCTATTCATCTACAGTGAAGCCTTGTTTATCCGGACCTCGATTATCCGGATGTCTCGCAATCCGAACGAAATTGTAAGGGAACGGATTTATATGACCAGTTTGTTGCAGACGACTTTTGAAAACATTGTGGTTAAAGGAGAAATTGCTCGTGTCGAGCAATTTCTCCTTTTCCCACAATGTTTTCTGCCATATCAGAAGATTGTTTTTGAACTTCATCACGTTTAGAAATGTCGGCTGCAAACTCTTTCAATTTGGGACGGTCGACAATTCGGCGTGTGCTACAGGGTTATATGTATACACGTGCTTACAGACTGTTTTTTCTTAATGTGTATGAGGACATGGTCTGCTTCATTAGTCCGGATGATTCGGTCATCCGGAAATTTTGTTTGGAACGGACGTGTTCGGATTAACGAGACAGAGTTATTCTATTCATCTATATGTGTATGGGTTTTACTTCTCATCAACAATATTTCAGTTATGCTGCAATCCCCGACTCTTAATGATGGAGAAGAGTCCCATACTCAGCTGCCCATAGGGGCTGGGTCAAGCTAGGTAGAACCATCGGCATTCCGTGGTGAGTCAGTCGGCAGACTACCTCTCATGAAAATTAAGATGGCAAAACAGGGATTTAAACCCAAGCAGAGAGGGGGCCATGTGATTTCAAGCTCTACACTCTAACCACTAAGCCACAGGTACCCCAAAGAAATCATTCTTAGCTTCATAAAAAATAAAATGCTATAGATAGCAGACACAACCCCAGACTAACCTTTTTCATTTTTCTAAAGGCCCTACAATGTTGGTACTCATTAGAATTGTCTCAATGAGACGATTCTAATGGATACCGTAAAATGAGTTTAATTGCAGATCAAAGCTTCTAATAAATGCCTTAACCCTTAGAATGCTGGATAATTTCCTAATAATAGTTCTTTTTGTCGTCTGCTTTTCAAAACCTCTAATATCTGCTTAATTTTGACGAGGAAAGATACTCAGAGTAGCAAACAGGTTAGATCACAGGGCAGCCTGGATCTAACCTGTTTACTCAAGCATGAAGTCAGTTGCAGCACTATAAGGGTTAGCCTGGATGCTGGCTATTATAGGCCCTTTCACCTACCTGCTGATTTCTTGACTTTCTCATGGCTTCCTTTAATTTGTCTAACAGTTCAATATCTTTCTTTGGGGCCTGTTGAGGGGTTTCTTCATCTTGCTAATAAACACAAAAATAATGAATTAGGTCTTATAAAAGACAATATCACAGCCACGATACGCATCATAATGAGGGAGGTGTCACATTTGGAAGGATATATCCGTGTCAAATCTTTCACATCTGTGAACATGCAGCTTTAAAAATTCATTAATGTTTCAAAGCTGATCTTTAATCCTTTCAAAAGGACTAAACCCTGGCAAAAAATACATTAACCCTGTCCCAAACAACAAATTTTCGACTATCCCAAATTAAAAGAGTTTGCAGACGACATTCCAAAATGTGATGAAATTGAAAATTTATCTTCTGAGAGGGGTAGAAAACATTGTGGGAAAATGAAAAATTGCCTGTCACAAGCAATATATCCTTTTCCCTCAATGCTGTCTTAAGTCGTCTGCAACAAAGTGGTCAAATGTTGTGATTGTTTGGGAAAGGGTTAAAGAACAAAGCAGACGCATGCTTGATCGATCCCATTATCTGTAGGAGGTAATCAACTGTAGGTGCCAAACCCTAATTGCCTAAGTAAGATCAATATATATTGGTAATTGGACACTTGTTGAAGTATTGCCAAATCAATGGCTTATGAGTATCTATCATTCACTCCACTATACTATATCTATTCATATAGCACTTAGAATGTTTAGACAGACACATCGCTTATGGGATCTTAACAATTATAAAATACTTAGAAACAGGTTTAAGTCTATATGTAGGGATAAAAGCAATGTTTTTTGAAACAAAAGAAAAGAGATGAATTGGTAAACAGTCGAAATGACCCAAGACGATTTTGATCATTAATAAAATCTTTTAATGCAAGGACTCCAGACTCAAAGTTAGTATCTAACGAAAATTTTTATAATCATTTCAAATCGCTTTTAAATCCCGTTTTGTCATCTCGAGTGTTAGATTCGTCTTTTTTAGAGGACATCGAAGCTTTTCATAACTGCGACGACCTTAATATACCTATCTCACTTGAAGAGATAGTCAATAGCGTGAATTCATTATCTATTAATAAATCCCCATGTCCGGATGGTATTTGCCTTGAAATGTACAAAGCAACTTTGAACGATATTTTACCTTTTCTTCATAAATTGTTCAATGAGATCTTTGATAGCACCTGTTTCCCTCAAGAATGGGGATATAGTATTATCACACCATTACATAAGAAGGGATCTCTATTGGACCCAAATAATTATCGCGGTATATCATTAATCAATTCAATTTGTAAAATCTTTACTCATGTCTTAAGTAGAAGATTGTCAAATTGGTGTGATACATTTAGTATTATTGATGAATCCCAAGCCGGATTTCGATCAGACTACTCCACAATGGATAACATTTTTACCTTAATGTCTGTGGTCCAGAAACATCTATGTAAAAAACGTGGCAGATTTTACTGTATTTTGATCGATTACTCAAAGGCTTTATATACTATACGACATGATAAACTTTGGGAAGCACTCAGTCGTAAGGGTATTAATGGTAAATTCTTAGATACATTAAAGTCGATGTATAGCAAATTAAAATCTTGTGTTAAAGTCAATGGTGAGTTGACACAATATATTGATTGCAAAATCGGAACCCGGCAAGGCTGTGTAGGAAGTCCAAAAATATTCTCCCTTTTCATAAACGACTTAGTTTTATTTCTTGATAGTAGAAGTAATGGCCGAGGGTTTTTTGTTACAAATGACATAAAAAATCTTAACATTTTAATGTTTGCAGATGATATTTCCAGTTTTGCATATAGTGTAATACAACTTCAACGGCAAATCAATATTATTGAACAATTTAGTAAAGGAGTTGGTTTGGACGTTAATATAGATAAGACAAAAATAATGGTATTCAGAAATGGATGTATAATTAAACAAAATGAAAAATGGTTCTATAATGGTTCCAGCATCGATAAAGTATCATGTTACAAATACTTAGGTGTTTATTTAACCAGTAAATTATCTTGGTCAAAAACACATCAAATCCTTGCCCAACAAGCTAGAAAAGCAATGAATTGCATTCTTATGCTTCGTAGATATATGGGTAACATTTCTACACGTGATATGTTTAAGATATTTGATGCCTCAGTGAAGCCAATTTTGTGCTATGGATCACATATTTGGGGATATCAATATGTTGATAGGATAGAAAAGGTTCATATAAAGGTCTGTAAAAAACTATGCTTATTATCTTGTAACACATGTGATTTCCTAGCTCTAGGTGAATGTGGAAGGTTACCACTATGTATAACATATATGTCGAACTCTGTCAAATACTGGTTGCATGTTGTAAGAATGAACAATAACAGATATCCTAAGCAGTGCTATTTCATGTTATTTCGCATTGATGAAACTGGTAAAACTACATGGGCTACACATGTAAAGAATCTTTTATTTTCTTATGGCTTTCGACACGTTTGGATAGTACATGATGTGGGAAAAATTGATGAATTTTTAAAGGCTTTTCTCAGAGAATCAAGGATTGTTATACACAAAAATGGTTTGCTGATCTAAATGAGTCACCAAAAGCATTGCTCTATAGATATTTTAAATCTATGTTAACTCCAGAATTATACCTTAATACTGACCTATCCTATAAACAAAAAAAGACATTATCTAATTTTAGGTGTTCATCCCATGATTTAACGGTTGAAAAGGGTAGATATTTTAAGATAGAAAGAGAGCAGAGATTTTGCCAACTTTGTAAACAACTAAACTTTAACATTATTGATGACGAATATCATTTCTTTTTAGAATGCAAAAGTTACCAACTGCTGCGCAATATGTATTTTGAAAAGTCATGGCTTAGACACGTAAACCAGAAAACCCTTTATTCTATTTTGGAATGTAATACTAAATCAAGTATATTCAAAGTATCAACATATCTTGTAAAAGCCTTTGAACTTAGACAAAATCTAATTGAAGAACTATTGTAATGTATTTGTTTGTGGATTGTCACTCTTGTGTATGTATATTATGTTACTGTATGTTGTACTTTGGGCCTATGGCCTCTGTACTTGAATAAACATGTCTATGTCTATGTCATATGAGGCCTAAAAAATTAATTGTTTGTTTAGGGTAACATCTTCAAAATCAGTAGGTAGAGTAGGTAGGGATTTTTTCTATTTTCTACTTTTTTTTATTTTGAGCTTCACTTTAATGTTAAATTTCTTTTTAAACAAAATAGTTAAACATTATAGAACTGTCTTTTGACACAGACCAGCATCCATCAAAATGCATTTTCAGAAGTTGTCAAATATAAGCGCCGATGGAAGACACGATTTGTCGGATGTTCTTAGTCTATTCAACTCGTAAACTGGCCTGTCGGAAATGCGCAAGAAGTCACAAATGGATATGTTAGATAAATGGCGCCAAATTTTTTTTTCTAATGGTCAAATAAAATCTTGAGTGTCGGCAGGTTTGGCTAGGTAGGGTTGGGTTACCCTAAACAAACATTTTTTAGGACTGACTGTAATTTATTCCTTCTGATTATTCAAACCATATTGAGAGAACTAAATGTTAAACACTCACTCCGTTATATCTCACTTTTACACATCTGTTTAGTAGCCTTCAGAAACCATTATGACAAAAGGACAAATTGCTCCTAAAGACCAATGAATCATTTTGTCAAAATAATTTCTAACAAGTACCATAAAGAGACCGTGTGTGTGACTATTCGTCAAAACATTGGTGAGGGTTATAGGTCAAATAACAGTAATTTGTTTCTGAAAAACAAAAGTTGCACACAAAACTTTAACTAAGATTGTGTTCAGGTGTTTAACACTGTGTCAATAATTTTTCAGTTATGTTACGACTTTCCTGGATCCATCAGTCCTAGCCTAGGGCTCTGAAGTAACTTGCTAAAGAACACCTCCAATAAACCAGAGGTAGAAGAGGCACGAACTCGCGACCATCAAGTTCTAGGTCTGCCACATTAACCACTGGGCCATGCTTTAACCCTTTCCCAAACACCAAATTTTCGACTGTCCCAAACTGAAAGAACTTGCAGACGACATTTCAAAATGAAATGAAATTGGAAAATAATCTTCTGATAGGGCAGAAAACATTGTGGGAAAAGGAGAAATTGCTCGTTACGAACATTTTCTCCTTTTCCAACAATTTTTCTAAAGTCGTCTGCAACAAAGTGGATAAATGTCGTTAATTGTTTGGGAAAGGGTTAACTAAGATGTTTTAAGATCTTCTAGGTATAAAACTGAGTAATATCAGGGGTGGCAAAATTAAGTGTCCAAATTGGACAATGCCTTAATGGGCAAAAGATATTTTACTGAAATCTGCTTTATAACCATTATACAGACAAGTGCAGGAAAAGAATTGGCATTTACAGACAAGAAAATCAACAAATTTCACAACCCCTGACAATTCGCCAAAAGTTATTTAAAGATTTATTAGTTAATCAGTAACCTGACATGATAACCCCTTGCCCATGTGTGATATTTCAATTTTTACCCTTGAGCAGTTCTAGAGAGACCAACTTGCATGCAAAACCATACCCTAGATTTTCTTAGCACAAAATAGGGCGTAATTTCCTCAACCTTTTCACCGCCGTAGTCGACTTAAGTCGTATTGTTTTCCGCAAGAATGACGTCACTTCACTTTCGTTTTTAAAAATAGATCTTAAATGTGAAATCTCAAAAGTCGTTAAATTTGATTGAGGGAACAACTATACATGTCACAACAACAATTTCGCCATTTGGTATGAGTTACTGATAAAAAAGGATTAAAAAGGATGTCCAACACTTCCATACACATTGAGCTACTTAACGTGCACGCTTAGAAAATGTGTTAATTGCCGGATGCCGATTTACCCGAAAAATTGTAACCCTACACCTATGTCCGAGGTGTATTTCACAGCTCACGGAAATACCCGAGTAGTTCCGATTGATACGATGGTATACTACATATAACAGTAATAAATACAATGTACAGCGTACTACTTTTTCCTAGAAAGCGCTAAATATATTTGGCGCTGAGATGAACTTTTTGCTATATATTTGGCGGCGAAAAGGTTAAGATCAAAACCAGATAAATGGGACTTGGTCAATAACCTTAAAATGTGACCCCATAACACAAGTGGGAGGTTTAAATCCTTTACCTACAGTATTTAAACCCTTTAACAAACACTACATTTTTCGACTGTCCCAAATTGAAAGTGTTTGCAATTGACATTTCAAAATATGATGCAATACATACTATATTAAACCTCCCGTTCCCCATCCACATACATAATATATCAAACTTCCCCTTCCCCCAACCACATACATAAAACATTAAACTTACCCCTCTCCAACTACATACATAATATATCAAACTTCCCCTCCCCAAGCCACATACATAATATATTTTATTTACCCCTCTCCAGCCACATACATAATATATCAAACTTCCCCTTCCCCCCAGCCACATACATAATATATCAAACTTCCCCTCCCCAAGCCACATACATAATATATTTAACTTACCCCTCCCCAGCCACATACATAGTATATCAAATTTCCCCTTCCCCCGGCAACATACATAATACATTAAACTTACCCCTCCCCAACTATATACATCATATATCAAATTTCCCCTTCCCCCAGCCACATACATAAAATATTTAACTTACACCTCCCCAGCCACATACATAATATATCAAATGTCCCCTTCCCCCAGCCACATACATAATATATTTAACTTACCCCTCCCCAGCCACATACATAATATATTAAACTTACCCCTCCCCCAGCCACATACATAATATATTTAACTTACCCCTCCTCAGCCACATATATAATATATTTAACTTACCCCTCTCCAGCCACATATATAATATAATATGAACTAAGGCATTGCCTCTAGACCGCTCTCTCAACTCAATGGCATGAATTTTGTGAAAAACTTACATATTAATGATTATGTGTTTCAATCTCAATTCAGTGTACAACTTTGCGGAAGTATAAGAATTGGCTTACTTTGGGGAGCAAATACTCATTTTGTAACAAAGCTGTCATCTTTATCACATTTAGATAGGTCTCAGTAAAAGTATAAGTCTAAGTTTAGCTTGCTTGGGCTATGTATGAGGGCCTTTCATCAATGAGACATTCATCATGTAAGGACACACTGCTCATGCAATGTCAGAACCACCAAACTACAATATTTGAACCACAAGTCTGTCTCTGCATGAAATCATAGAATTTTCTTCACAAAATTATGTGTTGTAGGTACTGGTTTAACCCTTTCCCGAACAATAACGACATTTGACCACTTTGTTGCAGACGACTTTAGAAAACATTGAGGGAAAAGGGGAAATTGCTTGTGACGAGCAATTTTTCCTTTTCCCACAATGTTTTCCTTTTCCCACAATGTTTTCTGGCCTATCAGAAGATTATTTTCGAATTTCATCACATTTTGAAATGTCGTCTGCAAACTCTTTCAATTCGGTACAGTCAAAAATTTGTTGTTTGGGAAAGGGTTAAATCATTATGAGAACCAACAACATGTCATTTGGTGATGAAGAAGGGTCATTTGGGTTGATAGTATCAGACAATATTCAACAACATACTCATTTGCTTGTACATTCTAAGGTAACTAAATTACATCATGTAGAAAGCCAATCAGGTATTTGTTTGATTCTTTCTTTACTGTAGATAAGGAAATCCCAAATAAATTGCTTAGCAGATCTCCAAAGGATCATTCAAATACAACAAATAGCTTTGTTGTAGCCAAATGGTTTTTTGTTTAACTTTAAAATAAAAGTAAAAGATTCTATAATTTTTTATTAATAACTTTTTCACACATAAAACACTGCTTTTTTGATATGCGTTTATCTATCAAAAAACTTAAAGAACAAGAAATGCAAAACAAAATGATATGCAATAAACTATTAATAAAATGTTGTTAAAAGACATAAGTGAAAATTAGCAGACAGCATTTGTTCATGTAGTCAAATTCCTTGCTCTAACACATTAGTTGAAAAAATGAAATCACTGCTTGATCTTGGGACATTATTTTCATGTTTGATGCCAACATTTTCCTGATCTTCATAGTTTGAAAAAAAAACTCCTTAAAGTTGGAAGCATATGGCAGAAACATTCATGATCAACTTTAGCTTTTTCAAAAAAGACGTTTATCCATTTTTTCCAAAATATTGTTTGAAATTTAAAGCAATAACAGATATAATTGAAAAATTCTTTGACCAATGAATAGAACAATTGTGACAAGGAAAATTTGCTCTCTGAGCCAATTTCCCTTTGTCATAATTGATTAAAAATTTGTGTTGAAAATCAAGGGGTTTACCATGGATACTGAAAGAAAACAATAACTTTACACTGATGTATGCTTAAAATTTAAACTAAACTCTCATCTTTGTTTCATTGAAAAATTTCATAAACATGCAATTGTAAGAAAGGAAATTCAAGTAAAGACAAGTTTCTGTCTTCTACTGGTATGCTGCAGGCTGACTAAGTTGTCTAAATATAGTATGGGTATGCTTTTTGTCTCATTGATTTGATTAACCCTTTCCCAAACAATAACGACATTTGACGACTTTGTTGCAGATGACTTTAGAAAACATTGTGGGAAAAGGAGAAATTGATCGCAACGAGCAATTTTATCTTTTCCCACAAGGTTTTCTGCTTTTCCTGAAGAATATTGTTCAATTTCATCACATTTTGAAATGTCGTCTGCAAACTATTTCAATTTGTGACAGTCGAAATTTTGTTGTTTGGGAAAGGGTTAAGTTGAATTTTTTAAGGCTTCTTGAAACAAAAGAAAAGAAGATAAGTAACATAAGACATATGTGATATTGTTATCAATGTAGAATATTCCATAGTCCATCACAGTTTTTCTATATTATTGTCATTTGATGTTATCAGTACCAAATAACACTAAACACTATCCTTGAAAGTCTTTTGAAGAGAAAACTAAACTTTAAAACTTTTCATGAGTCAAACATATCAATAGATTTAGGGTAATCAGGCGTCCATGTAAATCTTCATCTGTTTTTGATTGTACCAAATTCATGTGATCTTTAAGCATATTTTGATGTTGTTACCTCTTCCTTACTCTACCAGTTAGTCATCAGTCTTGATTGTTAAAATAAAAAAATAAAAAATATCAATCTTTTGCCAATACTGGCTACATTTAACTGACTGATTATTCTTAATTGGTAACATTTGAAATAATTCTTTCCCCATGGTAATCAATTGAAGCAGTAATTTAACAGGAAAAAAGAACTGATTGATGATAACAATCTATATTTCAACCTGTCTTGATTTATTTGTTTTCATTCTCTGTCAAACCAAGGTTTTCAAAAAAGAACAAAGGGAAAGTCAATTACAAATTGTGAGTAACACCAAATTCATCAACGTTTATGTATAACTATTTTTTTTGAAAAACAAAGTAATATAAGGAGGACATGTTAAGAATTCCAACCTTTGTCAAACTGGCTTGTTTCCTGAATACTGTGCTGCATATTATATTATGTTATTATGCTATAATCTAATCAGAGATGTTTGAAGTAGAGAGAAAAAACACTTTGACATTTGAGAGATTGATTCTTTGTTATAATTAGATTTAGATTAGAGGCATTAACTGACACAGGTCCCATATGGGTCCTCTCCATCAGTGACGTATCTACATTTTTCAGTTCTGGAGCAGCTTTCCTGGATACCCAAGTACTAGGCTAGGGCTCTCAAGTGACTTGCCAAAAGCCATTCTCATTAAACAAGAGGTCTTGGTGGGACTGGCCCCTGCCCCCTCCCCCTTGAGTTCTGAGTCCACCACTTTCACCACTATCTTTTATGTTTATAACATTTATGTTTGTAAAGTTTAAAGGAATGTGAGAAAGAATATACATGTAGATCTACTTACTTGTACTATAAAACAGAGTCAATGTTCATACAGGTCTGCATCATCTTTTCTTTGGAAGCTTGTTTGAAATTGTCATATTTCCAACCATCATGCATTCTGTAAAATAAAGAAAACACAACTAAGGCATCTATTACCATAAACCTTTGGTCCAAAATTCTCACTTGCAAGAAAAATTCAATGTTTGGGAATTATATTATCACTGGAATCAAGTAAAATAAGATACTGCCAAGCAAATAATGTTGCATATATAACCAAAAACTTTACAGGGTATTTCATTTTTGGAAAAGGAAATTCATGCTGGCATTGTTATCTATAGTAAAATCTAATGAGAAATGTTTGATTTAAAGAGAAAAACTGCTTTGACATTTGAGTGATTTCTTCTTTGTTATATTGCTTTCATAACCTATCCTCTATGTTTATGACACTTATGTTTGTAAAGTTCAAAGTGGCCTGAGAAAGACTTTGTACTTACTTGTATCATAAAACAGAGTCAATGTTTATGCAGATCTGCATCATCTCTTCTTTGGAAGCTTGTTTGAAATCGTCATATTCCCAACCATCATGCATTCTGTTAAATAAAGAGAAAACAACTAAGGGATCTATTTCCATAAACCCTTGGGCCAAAATTATCACTTGCAAGAACAATTCAATGTTTGGGAATAATACTATCATTTGAATAAAGTAAAATAAAATACTGTCAAAGGAATAAGGTGACATATATAACCAAATACTTTACAGGGTATTTCATTTTTTGACAAGGAAATTCACGCTGTCATTGTTATTTAAACTATCGGCCCATAATGCTATTTAATTGTCAAGAAGGTACCTTGTACTCAATTTAAAAGCTCCAACAATAACAAATAATCCATGTCAGCAACTGACGAGTTGACATCGTTGCTTTATTGGTCAGCATAATAGTGTATTCCATCTACAACACGATGTGTACCTAATGCTTTCCATAGGCAATCCATTTCCTTACACACCGCAAAAATGACATAGACCGTCTACATAAACATTAGATTATGCCAAACAGCAGGGTGTAATCACGAATCGATAGAATGTGAACACTTATTTCACCGTGGACAACACACATTTTCTAGCCCAGTACTGCAGGGAACATGTACTGTAATACCAAAAAATGAACGCTGTAGTTCTACTGAAAAGGGAGAAGTTCTTTTTTCAGATGGATGTTTGTTTAGAGGAAGCATCTTCAGCGAGGCGTGACGAGGGCTCGCCTTCAAATTTAAAGTTTGAAGCGGTGGCGCCGATCCTGTTGTTCGTCGTTTTGTTTTTCGATAGAATGGTTTATGGTTCATTCATGATTGGCGGAAATAAACTTAATGAGCGGCAATGAATTTATGTAAAACAAGTCCATTCCGATTTTACTCGAAGACGATCCGAATGCAATCGGGATGTATCTGGCTTCTCCGGACACATGCCGAATAAAGCTTCGAGTGTTTCCGGCTTTTCCGGAAACACACGAAGCAAACCCTAGTTTTCTCCTATAGATTTACCAGAAACCACATGGTTTTTTTGCTAATGGTATAACCGGTGTCAACATAACTTGTTACTCGTACGTATGTTACCGTTATCCGCTCTCCGAGCGCTGCGCCCTCTGAGAGAGCGGTATTAAACTTACCCCTCCCCAGCCACATACATAATATATTAAACTTACCCATCCCCAGCTGCATACATAATATATTAAACTTACCCATCCCCAGCCACATACATAATATATCAAACTTACCCATCCCCAGCCACATACATAATATATTAAACTTACCCATCCCCAGCTGCATTCATAATATATTAAACTTACCCCTCCCCAAGCAACATACATATAATATATCAAACTTACCTCTCCCCCAGCTACATACATAATATATTAAACTTACCCCTCCCCCAGCTACATACATATAATATATCAAACTTACCCCTTCCCCAGCTATATACATAATATATTAAACTTACCCCTCCCCAGCTACATACATATAATATATCAAACTTACCCCTCCCCAGCTTCATACATATAATATATCAAACTTACCCCTCCCCCAGCTACATACATAATATATTAAACTTACCCTCCCCCAGCTACATACATATAATATATCAAACTTACCCCTCCCCCAGCTACATACATAATATATTAAACTTACCCCCCCAGCCACATACATGATATATCAAACTTACCCTCCCCAGCTACATACATAATATATTAAACCCCTCCCCCAGCTACATACATATAATATATCAAACTTACCCCTCCCCCAGCTACATACATAATATATTAAACTTACCGATCCCCAAGCTACATACATATAATATATCAAACTTACCCCTCCCCCAGCTACATACATAATATATTAAACTTACCCCTCCCCAGCTACATACATAATATATTAAACTTACCCCTCCCCCAGCTACATACATAATATATTCAACTAACTCTTCCCCAGCTCTACATACATATAATATTAAACTAACTCTCCCCCAGCTCTACAAACAAAATATATTAAACTAACTCTTCCCCAGCTGCATACATAATATATTAAACTAACTTTTCCCCAGCTCTACATACATAATATATTCAACTAACTCTTCCCCAGCTCTACATACATGATATATTAAACTAACTCTTTCCCAGCTCTACATACATAACATATTAAACTTACCCTTCCCCCAGCTGCATACATAATATATTAAACTTACCCCTCCCCCAGCCACATACATAATATATTAAACTAACTCTTCCCCAGCTCTACATACATAATTTATTAAACTAACTCTTCCCCAGCTGCATACATAATATATTAAACTAACTCTTCCCCAGCTCTACATACATAATTTATTTAACTTACTCTTTCCCAGCTCTACATACATAATATATTTAACTTACCCTTCCCCCAGCTGCATACATAATATATTAAACTTACCCCTCCCCCAGCCACATACATAATATATTAAACTAACTCTTCCCCAGCTCTACATACATAATATATTAAACTAACTCTTCCCCAGCTGCATACATAATATATTAAACTTACCCTTCCCCAGCTACATACATTATATATTTAACTAACTCTTCCCCAGCTACATACATAATATATTAAACTAACTCTTCCCCAGCTTTACATACATAATATATTAAACTAACTCTTCCCCAGCTCTACATACATAATTTATTAAACTAACTCTTCCCCAGCTGCATACATAATATATTTAACTAACTCTTCCCCAGCTCTACATACATAATTTATTTAACTTACTCTTTCCCAGCTCTACATACATAATATATTTAACTTACCCTTCCCCCAGCTGCATACATAATATATTAAACTTACCCCTCCCCCAGCCACATACATAATATATTAAACTAACTCTTCCCCAGCTCTACATACATAATATATTAAACTAACTCTTCCCCAGCTGCATACATAATATATTAAACTTACCCTTCCCCAGCCACATACATTATATATTTAACTAACTCTTCCCCAGCTACATACATAATATATTAAACTAACTCTTCCCCAGCTTTACATACATAATATATTAAACTAACTCTTCCCCAGCTCTACATACATAATATATTAAACTAACTCTTCCCCAGCTCTACATACATAATATATGAAACTTACTCTTCCCCAGCTCTACATACATAATATATTAAACTTACCCTTCCCCCAGCTACATACATGATATATTAATCTTAACCCTCCCCCAGCCACATACATTATATATTTAACTTACCCCTCCCCCTTACATAATATATTAAACTAACTCTTCCCCAACCACATACATAATATACTAAACTTACCAATCCCCAGCTGCATACATAATATATTAAACTTACCCCTCCCCCAGCTACATACATATAATATATCAAACTTACCCCTCCCCCAGCTACATACATATAATATATCAAAGTTACCCCTCCCCCAGCTACATACATAATATATTAAACTTACCCCTCCTCCAGCCACATACATAATATATCTAACTTACCCTTCCCCCAGCTACATACATAATATATCAAACTTACCCCCCACCAGCCACATACATAATATACTAAACTTACCAATCCCCAGCTGCATACATAATATATTAAACTTACCCCTCCCCCAGCTACATACATATAATATATCAAACTTACCCCTCCCCCAGCTACATACATATAATATATCAAAGTTACCCCTCCCCCAGCTACATACATAATATATTAAACTTACCCCTCCTCCAGCCACATACATAATATATCTAACTTACCCTTCCCCCAGCTACATACATAATATATCAAACTTACCCCCCACCAGCCACATACATAATATACTAAACTTACCAATCCCCAGCTGCATACATAATATATTAAACTTACCCCTCCCCCAGCTACACATATAATATATTACCCCTCCCCAGCTACATACATAATATATTTAACTTACCCCTCCCCCTGCCACATACATAATATATCAAACATACCCTTCCCCAGCTACATACATATATATATTAACTTACCCCTCCCCCTGCCGTATACATAATATATCAAACTTACCCTTCCCCCAGCTACATACATAATATATCAAACTTACCCCTCCCCCAGCTACATACATAATTTATTAAACTAACTCATCCCTCAGCTACATACATATACTAAACTAAACTTAACCTTTCTTGGAACCCCATCTTCGTCCTTTTACTGTAAAGCTGCAATATGTCCGCCCAGTTTTTCAACTGCGGATGAAGCTTTTGCAGCATGACCTGTGCGGCTTTCTGCTTCCCTACTATCTTATATTTACAGACAACCTGGAACAAATATTGTAAAAGGGGTTTAATTTCTGTGTCAACAATTTCTCAGTTTTATAACTACCTGCTTTGGATTTACTAGTTCTAGACTATAGCTCTGGAATGTCATGCAAAAAGATGTTCACACGATCCCTGCAGTCCTGCTATGGCTAAAACCCAGAACCCAAGGGTTACATGTCAACCGCCTTAACTGCTTAAACCATTACCAAACAATAACGGCATTTGACCACTTTTCGCAGACATCTTAAGAAAACATTGTGGGAAAAGGAGAAATTGCTCCGTTTGGATAATGAGACACTTTTCACTGATTAAACCAGGTACATCCCAACCTGTATCACTATGCCAGACACCAAGCAGGTATATGTCGGTAACCATTAGATTTTACTAGCTCGCGGCTCACGAGCTTCCAGACAAATCCTTGCGTACGCAAAAAACTTACGACAATTTCTTGCGTATGTAGTTAAGTGAAACGGAACCCCGGTCTTTTCGGAACAAGTCCCACGAAAAACGTTCTCCGGACAATAGCCTCACATGGGACTCGAACCTTCGAGGCGAACTCCTTAGATATTAGGCAACGGTGACGGGTACTTTGTACGCATTGTTCTTAGAACGTAGAAAATCTAAGGTCTCAATTGAGCGTCTCGAATCAATTTCACAGTTTGTACCAGAAGTTGTATGTTTATTTCCTTATCCGAAACACACTTCCATAACCGGAAGGAACATATGGAAATAAAGGTTTTCCGGGGGAGCGTGCCCCCAGACCTCTAGCCGTGCGTACACTATCTGAATGGCTTCGCTACGCCCCTGTCTTGCTCCAAACAGTTTGTTATTTCACAATTTGTTTTCATTCTCGTCCGTGTATGTGTTTCCACCAGTTGTGTACTAATCGTAACTTCTCGGCTATTTCCGTATCTTAGAGGATACATACGTGTTTTCATTGGATAAACACATAAAGTTTTGGTTACGCAAGAGAGAATAGTATTCAAATAGTCTCGGGCCAGGACCAATACTTATAAAAACGTAGCCTGGAGTCCTGCAGGTTACCGTTTTACTTTATGACTTACGCGAGAAAAAAAAGGTGCGTAAGTCGAAAATGATAAACATGGATATCATCTTTAATGAAAACACACTATTGTCAAGTGAGTCAGAGAGACGATTCCAATAATGTGTTACTTTGACATATTGCTTTGTTAAATATTGAAAGAAATAAAAAGGAATCTCGGTTTGAACTTACGCAAACGTTTAGTAAAATGGTACCCTGACTCATGCTCATACTACGCACACTAACGGGACAATAACGGGACCGTAAGCTTCAAGAACTTTTATAGAAGATTACTTGCCTTTGCATAGGCTTCAGTGGCTAAGGCATTCGGAACACCTCAACCATTTATTTGATATAATTAATACGATTGAGAACATATGAAACACGGATGTATTGATATGATACTCTTCAATGAAATTAGTAAAGAGACGAAATTCAATTGTGATATATAAGCAATTTGTGCGTATTTATATTTAGCTCCTGGGTGTAATGTTGTAATCAAGTGTGTTATCCGGCGGAAAACAGCAGAATTTCCCCATGATTTCTGGTGTATTCATGAAATAACTACCTACTAGGTATATGTACCGTTCGGGCGGGCAGGCAGGCAGGCGGGCAATACCAACTGTAAGCCTGAATGTCCATAAACATTTGTTTAAATGGGACGCTCAACCTTGGTATTTGTAAAGGGTCAGTTATCTTACAGGTTATCAGTCGTTCATGTACACTGTTTACGATATGAATATCATTTTGCCTGTTGAGATTCAATGCCTTCACAACAGACGATATACAAATTACAAAAAGAGAACAAAGAAAATACTAAGAGAACAGACAGACAAGAGACATAGAGAGAGACAGACATAGAGAGACATAGAGACAGACATAGAGACATAGAGAGAGACATAGAGACATAGAGACATAGAGACATAGAGACATAGAGACATAGAGACAGACAGACAGACAGACAGACAGACAGACAGACAGACAGACAGACAGACAGACAGACAGACAGACAGACAGACAGACAGACAGACAGACAGACAGACAGACAGACAGACAGACAGACAGACAGACAGACAGACAGACAGACAGACAGACAGACAGACAGACAGACAGACAGACAGACAGACAGACAGACAGACAGACAGACAGACAGACAGACAGACAGACAGACAGACAGACAGACAGACAGACAGACAGACAGACAGACAGACAGACAGACAGACAGACAGACAGACAGACAGACAGACAGAGACAGACAGACAGACAGAGACAGACAGACAGACAGACAGACAGACAGACAGACAGACAGACAGACAGACAGACAGACAGACACAGACAGACAGACAGACAGACAGACAGACAGACAGACAGACAGACAGACAGACAGACAGACAGACAGACAGACACTGAGTAAGTAGAGACAGGGAAGAGAATATTTTATTTCATTATGAATGGGGCACAAAATTTTAACTAATGCATTCATGTCGAACGTTGGATGGGCCTGGCTTTGTCCATCCTTTTTATCCTTCTACATGTATATTTCAATTGAATTAAGTGTCTTTGATTTTGATAGGTAATAAGCAGATCAATCGAATGGTTAGTGTTTGTAATTATATCCAACTGATTATTTCTCCTAGAACGTAATGGAAAGTAAGGGTGTTTTCATGTAACCACCTCTTATTTATCTATAACTCCTTTCACAAATAATGCTAAAATTTCCGGCACTTGATGCCGACGACTTCATAGACCATTATGACAAAAAGTGGAAATTGCTTGTGACAATCCGTTTGTCACAACAGATTCTACATAATATCACAAATATAGATACGATGGCATTATTGATAGTTGTCCAATTAAGGTGAAGATTTGTAGACAATAAAAGTAAAAATAGATATTACGAATAACCAACGAATATTTTGGGACAAAGGGTCCTCGACGTGGCATTACGACGCGATGCAACATGAATTGCATACATAAGAGGAAATTGTCCTCTCGATTTGTCAAGTGAGGACTATGAAAACGTGACCTTGGACTCAGTATACAGAAAACGTTTCTAAATTACTGTACATATTGTACATAACCTTCAGATGCATAGAACAGAGGTACATTATTATGTTATGTACATAAACTTGAAAACGTTTAGATGTATATAATAATTTCCCACTAAAACGTTTAGATGTATACGACTGTTGTACACTATTATGTTAACTGCACCTCTGTACACATCCACTACATGTATATTCCTTATTTATTGTACATAAACGTGACTTTCCGACGTTTTGATGCATAGGACAGTTGTACATTATAATGTAATCAGGTTTTCAGTGCATACATGACAGAGGATGTTTATGGTTGAAAACTTATGCTGCTCTATTTATCGCGTTGTGTACCAGGACGTACATGGGTATTGTTACACATCAGTTTGATGGTTTTATCAGGTATCTTCATCACCTCAACACTATTTAAGATAAACTATACCGGCCTTATCAAAGGCGATGAGTTATACACAAGACTCGAGGAGAACCATTTACTTTATGTACGTCAGTCAGGATACTACCTTATAACATTAAGCGTGTTCTGAGTGACAGAATGTTTATGGTGATGACATAGTAACCTTGGTGTCTTGGGTTTTAGCCTGACTGGCATATGTTTATATGGTTATATGAGTTCGTGATAGGCAACATTCTGTTGATTATCTCTGAATGGTCTGATTTAGAATGTTTATAAAGAAGTCTTTTGTTTTTTCAGTGTGTTTGTACATGAACGCAACTGACCAATGCTACCGACATTTGATTCTGCTGCCACTTTTCCCTACGTTGAAAGCATACTGACTCGCCTCTTTTATTTTGCTATTTTATGGACCATTGGAAAGGGTTTGGGTTTAAAGATGGAAAAAGATATCGAGGACGATAATAATCAGTGGGACATTTTAGAAGAGCGTCCGGGGATCAATTTAAAGTCGATAACACTGACACTGAACCTTAACACCAGACATGTGTTCAAATGCATTTTGGCGTGATGATCAAATGATGGTTAAAATTCTTAGGTATGGTGTAATGTTTAAGTCCCAGGCGCGTACACATTGCAATGTGTATATGAAATCAAGGAACAAATCTCAGTCGATCGATACAATCGAAGTGTGAAATCTGCTTTATATAGTCTGATACCGTGTATATTGGTCACTTACTTCGGTTATGTGTTCGTGACTTTAAGCTTCGAGCTACACTTGGTCCTTTTAGTCTAATGTGCACTTTGTAACATTTGTTTAAAACAAAACAAAAACTTCAAGTAGGTTTTCAGCGTCTTTTGAATCTCTTTTATGGTCAAAATTTGCAACGTATAGTCGGAGAGTCAAGGATTGCAATGTCTTCTATCGGTCTATTCTTTTAGGAAATTGGAAAAAGAAATGCAGACTTCATCAACCGATAGACATGTATGTATAATCGTTAAACTGCATTTTCAATACACATACACTATAACATATTGCTGAATGGAAAAGTTATGCTACTATCATTTTAGTTGACATCTTTTTGGCGAGATTTAAGGAATTGAATTCAAATTCATTTCGATTTTATATATGTGTTCTTACCGGCAATCTTCATAATGGCCGTGTGCTGTGTACGTTCATAAGGGTAGTTTCGCAGAGGCGGTTAGATGAGACTCATAACTTAGGTTCAAATGAGGCACTATGAGTAAGAAAGCCTCTTGCAAACTCTTTTTACTAGAACACTTAGGATATAGTTTTGGTGAAGGGTAAGATCACAAACTTGTTATCAGCTTTACAGGTGTTCTTTGGACGGTAAATACCTTTCTTCCTGTTAAGAGTTAATAGCTTTAACTGCACAGCAGACGAGATTTCATAAAAGAACGTGGATTATACGGTGGGAAAGAGCAATTTGTTATTGTGTTGCACCATTTTGTTTGTTCTTCATCGCATCAACAACATTTTAGTTATATTGTGATAACCGCCTCAAAAATGATGAAATTGAAGGTTTTATATAAAACCCAAGAATAACCCTCGGGGTTATGCTTGTCAGTTTACATACTACCTAGTATTGTAATTTAGATACAGAGATAGACAGACAGACACACATAAAGACAGAAATGTGAATATGCATATCATGATCATAAATAGTTTTTTTTACAATGCATCCAGAATAACATATTAGTCAAAGACATCTTTCTCGGAATGCACTTAAGGAATGGGTACTTCTATCATTATTTGACTAAACATACTCTGATAAGCTTACACTTAGGAATACACATTAGACGTGAGTATGTGATATTAGTTTTAACAACCTTTTCAGTTTATTTTTTCTTTGATTTATATGTTTGTTCTGTACAGGGTTAATACATTTTAGGAATTAAATTACTTAAACAAGAAATCTAATATACTTTCTTTTATATGTAACAGGACCCAAACAATGCGTTCTAAAGTGTTCTCAATAGCCAAGTGGTTAAAGTATCTTATTTGAGATCAAGTGATCCCTTTATGTGTGGTTTCAAATCAGGGAAGCAATGGATGTTAATGGTAGTTTACTGGCAGTCTAATGAAATGCCGACGGTTCTTCACGCTTTGACCAGCCCTTGTTTCCAAGATGTAATATCCCTGCCAAAGAAACTAACGCATATTTTATCTGAGGGTAGTGTTGTAATCATTGACTTATGCTACTTTCATTTCTCACCACAAGTGGCGAATCGATGAATTTATTTTGAGTCGATGTGTCGATGGACCAATTGACCAGTCGACCAAATCCTGCAACATGCTAGTCGGGGGTGTTATATTGATAGGAACTGTCGAGGGCCATGCCAATTTTGATTTGGTGTCGGATGTTTATCTCAACTTTTATTAGCTAATCCATTATTAATATTCATTTCGAGGCGATAGCAAATGCAAGATCAGATCGTCAGTTCAAATGGTACAAACACATAAGTTGCTTCTTACCAAGCTTTTTTCTATTTTCCGTTTTCGTATTATCTAATGTAACAATAGACAACTTGTGCTGGTCTTGGAAATAATGCAGGTTCCCATGTCGTCCGAAATAAAATTAAGTGACACAGGCGAGGATCGAATCTTGTAGGACCGTTCTCACCACTAGACTATTACAGATCTTGTTTGATTCCATCACTCAGTCGGTAGCGTTATTGAATTGGAATGCAGGCATCCTGAGAGTAAGACTATTCTCGGCCAGTGTTTCTTCCGATGTTAAATGACGTCATGTGTCATGCTTTATTCCCATCTCATTATCAATTTTGTTGTGTTAGAAATCGGTCAGCAACTTGAAATGATATTGTGTAATACTGGTGAGGAAATACTAGGAGTACGGATAAATGGGCTCAACGCCTTGAAACAACTAAACTACTCACGAAACCTTCGTTTAGCCACACTCCAATAATTTAGTCAACCATGAACAAATGAAATCCTGTTATTTAACATTAACTGTGCATTTTATGATTCACTTTTTTCACAAAATATGTCGTTTTCTTTGCCAATAGATCCTGTTTTTTATGTATTTGAGAATGGTAGATATTTGGAGGAACGCTACATGAGCCGTATTTACCCATTTATTACAATATCTAGATAACGTTACGGACGTATGTGACGTGTAAAAGACACAGATTCATTGGTATCATAATAAAGGTAACGTCATTATCCCTGAGTCGACCACTTCGATCGAGACACGATCGGCTCGCATCACGGCATTGTCGATCAATTTACTTGGATCTGAAACTTATCGGATCTGTGTATCTATATGGGGTTATTCATCGTGTCAACATCACTTCAGTTGAATTGCAATGCACGACTGTAAATGATTGACGAAGAGCCACAAACTCAACTGCCCGAAAGGGCTTGTCAAGCCGGGTAGAACCATCGGCATTCCGTCAGTCAGTCGGAAGATTGTCTTTCATGAAAATTGACCTGAATTTGAAACCACGCGAGATAGGGGCTGTGTAATTTCAAGTACATTTACCACTGGGCACCAGACTCCAATAACTTAATACGAACATATGATTCGTCCTCGTCCAAAATTGCAGCCGACACCACAGAAAGGCTTTTCACATTTCTCAATTTGTTTAGCCCCTTATTCAAAGAATACTCCTTAGTTTTACACATATCCAGCAGACGACTTTAGAAACTATTGGGGCTAAAGAGGGAATTATGACAATCAATTCCCCTTTAGTTACAATGGTTTCTATCTGAGATCAGCAATAAAGGCAAATACAGACATGTTTTCCTACACAGTATAGTCATTTAAAAAGTCAGGTTTTACAACGATTGTGGTCAGAGACATGACATAATGACATAACGGGCAACAAGGCATGTATTGTACAGAGGGAAATGCCAGGACTAACCAACAAATTTGCACGAGTATTAGGGCCCTTTTCATTAGCGATCTAAGGTGCGATTTTGCTTTTAAGTCAGAAAATCGCTCCTAATTAAATTAATTAAAACTTCCTTTTAAACGGTAACTCATAACTTTAACAGAGGTCTGGGGCTTTCCTAATTGCAAGATGACGTCACAAATGATGGACATTTTGATAAGATTTGAATTATCTAACTTTATCTAGAACAAGATATTACTGTATACTAGATTTACGCAAAACAGATTATTACATTCGCACATGTACATTGTCTTTTTTTAAAATATTGAGACGTGCGGCAACATATAATCGTTCACCTCTAAAGAAGTTGTAAATATACGGAGCGAGGGCCCGAAGAAATGTCAAGTCACGGTTTACCGGTATCACGCATTTACGTTCGACCAGGTCAGTATTGGACAATCATCATGCAGTCAAATTTTTCTGATATATTTTGTTTTTATTGTTAAGCACTAATATAATAATTCAGTAAATGCAATGTCTTTCAATGACACATAATTCAAATAAAGGTTTGAATCATCTACAAGGACGGTTAGGATATTTAAACTTTCCTGTACAATGCGAAAGGATTTACGTGATGCCAGTCATTGGCATTCTATCTTAAGGATGGAAACCTTGATAAAAAATCACACGTCCTCCGTGTCGGGGGTTAGGCTCTGGGCCAACAACCCTGTCGTGTATTTTTTTCATAAATGTTACGGAAACAGCAACAAAGTCATTTCAGTAAATATAAGATACATTTTTGATTTCGTTACTTACTTATGATAGTGTTTCGCACTTGCGACTGCTTAGTGAAAAGCACATAGGATCTGTCGTAAAAGTGCCTTTATTCGCACTTACCTTAGTGCACTTGAGATATTTCGTGAAACGTATCCCTGGCCATGTATCCAGGAAGCAATGGTTAACAGCATAAATAATAAGCATCAAACTTCCGTAACAATAGACGTAAAATTAATAAGTTTAAACTGACAGCCATATCCTATTTGATATTGTATTGTACACAAAGTTTAAATCCTTCAGAAAAAAATCAGAACATAAGTAACTGAGTAAATACTTTATTAAAGGATCAAGAGTAAATAAACAAAAAGAACCAAAACAAATACAATATCATAACACCCTGCCATATGCGCCAATATGTCGATGTTGAATATATTTGATTAACTTGCAGCACGATCATACCTTGTATTTTCAGATAAACAATCGCACTGCAAGATCAAATCACATAAGCAGTAAATTAATCGACCCTACAAATGACAGAGAGAGAGTACATGTATGTACGTGCATATAAGATATGAGGCGGGTGCGCAGGTTTATCTATTAACAAATCAGTAACCTTGTCAATTAACAAACCAATCAATCAATCATTCATTCAACCAATACACCCATCCATCAAATCAAGAAAACAAATAATACTTCGTATTTTGCTCTACAATCCATGTATAAGACGCATCATAACGATTATCAAGTCTCTTACATCATTATTTGGGTATCGAGACTAAACTGATTATGAATCTTTTGTTCTCTTCTCTTCTTTTTGGTTTCTGTATTGTATCAACCACATATCAATTATATTGTAATGCCTGGCTCAATGGTGGTGAAAGAATATGTCAAACTCGAGAAGAACCACAAACAATATGTTTGTCAGTCGAGATACATGTACTTCTTTCACCAAAATCCAATTATACTGATAGGTTCTGGACTTCTGGGAAACTAAAAACGTCAAAATAGTCTAACAAAAAGGCTATTTAGCGCCATTCGAGAGCAAAAATATTAGCACACAATGTTTGATTTATTTAGATTACAGATGTATGTATGTTTTACAGAAAGAATTATTGATAGCCAAAAATAAATAAAAATCACAAATAAGGTTGCATTTGCTTAGAGCCAGCCCTTTGATCATGTTTACTTTTTCTTGTAATGTTAATGATCCAAGATGTGAAGATTCCTTATTTCTGCTAATTTGCTTCATCAGTGGAATCTAATACCTTGCATATAACGTCACATAATGCATCAGTACGTATGTGTTTGCTTTTGATGGCTGTTATGAACTCTTTAGCAGATCGAACACGGCTCAAAGCAAGTACATGCAGCAATAACAATGATTTCACGAATACATTTTAAGTTTGAAATTTGCCAAAAGGTCTACATCAAACATCAATACAGAGTAATTTTATTATATTACGAATTGCATCATTACGTACAATAATGATTTAAGGAGTAAAATTGACTCGAAACTCCATAAAGGGTGATGTACATGTAAGTGATTAAGATTAGCCTAACATTAACAATTGAATATACCCAGAACTACATTTAAAAGCGGGACATTAGCCAAAAGGTCCGCATCATCATGCATTGTTTTGTTTTCTCAAAGCCCCAGGTAGTGTTTATGCTCAGAATTAATGAAGGATGTGCCTTAATCTAAGGTTTCATTTTCCCCATGTACATGGACCAACATACATGTCGACATCTTTTGTATTGTGTATAACGCCCTTTTTAGTGATATTTCAGTTATCTGTATATCTCAGGTATTGGTCACAGAGTCTTGCTGCTTGGATCCCACCAGCTTCTACTTAACTTAGATTATTAAAATGTCTTGACCCACGTAGAGCTATATGTCTTTAAACGTGTTTTATAATCATAGTTTAGTACAAATATGTTACAAGGGAAAATGGAAATATAAAATATAAAACATATAACTTAAAGATGCTTAATCAGAGATATATTAATATTTTGAAGTTAAAACCTCATTTCTTTAAAGCTCTTTTACAGTTGCTCTGTTGTATGATTCTAAAAAGTGTTGCAACGATTTTGAAATAAATTGATTAAAGACAGCATATACTGACGCTTCCTGAATTAATTATAACTTCAATAGCTATCAATAATTGTATATCATACAACAATAAACACAATGTATTGTTTCATCATTGTTTCATCAACTTTTTTTTCCTTTGAAATATTTTTATTTGTGAGTAAGCACCTTTAATCGACATTTAACATAAGTAAAACATTGTGTCAAAGCAGTTGTAGTCAGATTGGGAATAAACTGAAAATAGTTGATGAAACAGAAGCAGACCAACTATTGCGTGAGAAAAGCGACTGAACAAGAATTGGTTCGCATTTAATTATTTAGAGCACATATACATCGAGTAAATATGTATTAAGATCCAAAAGCGTTGAGACGGTTTTGAAACCAATCACATACCGTCTTAGATATACTTATACAAATGGATACATTTTGAATCGATTTTGCGTTCAGTAGCTATTTTTCATTTGATATATTTCGGCAATTTCAACGACTTTTATTCTCACTCTTAAATAGTCTAATGTTTGGAAAGACACCATTAGGCAAAGCCTGATAGGTTTTTAAACGACACTATTCTAAGTACAATAGGGGGACTCTCTTTTTATATTCCATAACATGGTATGTCAACAACTGTTAATTAAAGGATAAATACTGTAACATGTATCGGGTCCCTCTCGGAGTAAAGCCACCGTGAGTCACCCATCCAGGTACTAACCACTTAGTACGTTGCTTAACTTCGAGAGAAAGGCAACCATCTTACCGAATCACCCATGAAAGCCGGCTTCCACAGCGATACCGTAGAAGTAGTATTTATACATACACACTATAATTGTTACAATATCAACAATCAAAATACAATTGTGTAACTTAACAATAATAAAAAGTCTTTATAATAAGACAGTGCATGAATATATAAGTATATATATTAATTTTTGATAAAGTACAAAAAGAAGAATCAATCGATTTAAACAATTGAAATATACAAATCACCGAACAAAAGGTAGTTTATAGTTTTATAATTAGATCTTTTATCATGATTACAGATATTAGACTACATAATTTGGTTATTTGGAATAAGGAGACACATCTTCGCAAGCTATCTGGGTGTGTGCACGTCCGAACTGATGCCAAAAATAACACTTGAAAAGCTTTATTTCAAGGCTGATATTGAGGGCGACTTAATCGAATTAAAATCGCGTTTTGTCGTCTATCACTTATGTCTAACGACATGTTTTTATTTCCTCAACCCTTCGGAAGCCTTCCGAAAAAAATCGTCTGCCAAGTATATTTCATTGTTTTGATAATTTCTCTACCTTCTCTATTCATGAACTATCTAAAACACCCCTTAAGATGATCAACAAAGAAAAATATATATTTACATCCGTACGGATTGTTTTCTTTTAGTAAGTGGCATAGGACTTCAGAGAGCATTGTAACAAAAGAAGCAACTGGTTAGAAAGAAATGTCTCTCAAATTGCATCACGGACTTTTTGACAATTATACCAAGGTTTCATAGTGATCAATTTTAAATACGTTTTAAAAGACATTTTATGAAATGTTTAATTATTCATGGAATGTAATTTAATTTCAGCAATCAAATGATATTTATTGAAATTTGACCGCCTATCTATATTTAACCTTCAGTAGCTTAAGCTTATGTAACTTTTCTTTTTTAAGGTTGGTCGGTGGGAAAGGATCCTGTCAATATTGCCCTATAACCCATGTCATAGATGAAGAAAATACATTAATTAGAAGTGGAGAATTTCTGGATCTGATCACTGTCTTCATACGCAACCAATAAACTGTTGGTGCATGCATTACATACAACTGATCGTGGACATTTCCCTATTTTGGTAGGCACGGTTGTAACGGACTTGTCGACACCGCGGACTACGATATCTCGGGAATCATAGTCTGCCATATACATGGTCCCACGGTCATCAACACAGACACCACGTGTGCATTTCATGTTTAGATACGTGTACCGAGTAACGAGATTACCGGACATGTCTATCACAACAACACCATTGCATCTATCAGCCACGGCGATATGCCCGTGTCTAGGTAATACACAAAGATGTTGAGGTTCTTTGAATAATGACGACCCGGTGTGGTCCTTAGAAATGGTTTGTAGACATTTACCTTGTAGGTCGTACACGGTTAGTTTGGCTTTATATGCGTGACCGACGTACAGACGCCTATAGATCTTTCAGTATGATAACAGGTATCAGACTACATAATTTGGTTATTTAAAAAAAACGTGACAGATTTTCGTAAACTATATTTGTAAGTGCACGTCCGAACAGATGCGGAAAATAACACTTGAATACATTTATTTCAAGGCTGATATTGAGGGCGACTTGAACGAGTTAAGATCACGCTTTGTCGTCTATCAATAATATCTAAAGACATGTTTTCATTTTCTCAACCCTTCGAAAGTCTTCCGAGAATAAATCGTATGCAATGTATATTACATCGTTTGAATCATTCCTCTACTCTCTCTATTCAAGATCTATTTAAAACACCCTAAAGAAAGGACAATAAAATGCAATAAAATCTACATCCGTACCGATTGTTTTCTTTTAATCATGTGGCAGTGGACTGCAGATAGCCCAATATCTATTTAAAACACCCTAAAGAAAGGACAATAAAATGCAATAAAATCTACATCCGTACCGATTGTTTTCTTTTAATCATGTGGCAGTGGACTGCAGATAGCCCAATATCTATTTAAAACACCCTAAAGAAAGGACAATAAAATGCAAAAAATCTACATCCGTACGGATTGTTTTCTTTTAATCATGTGGCAAAGGACTGCACATCCGTACGGATTGTTTTCTTTTAATCATGTGGCAGAGGACTGCACATCCGTACGGATTGTTTTCTTTTAATCATTTGGCAGAGGACTGCACATCCGTACGGATTGTTTTCTTTTAATCATGTGGCAGAGGACTGCACATCCGTACCGATTGTTTTCTTTTAATCATGTGGCAGAGGACTGCACATCCGTACGGATTGTTTTCTTTTAATCATTTGGCAGAGGACTGCACATCCGTACGGATTGTTTTCTTTTAATCATGTGGCAGAGGACTGCACATCCGTACCGATTGTTTTCTTTTAATTATGTAGCAGAGGACTGCACATCCGTACCGATTGTTTTCTTTTAATTATGTAGCAGAGGACTGCACATCCGTATCGATTGTTTTCTTTGAATCATGTAGCAGAGGACTGCACATCCGTACGGATTGTTTTCTTTTAATCATGTGGCAGAGGACTGCACATCCGTACGGATTGTTTTCTTTTAATCATTTGGCAGAGGACTGCACATCCGTACGGATTGTTTTCTTTTAATCATGTGGCAGAGGACTGCACATCCGTACCGATTGTTTTCTTTTAATTATGTAGCAGAGGACTGCACATCCGTATCGATTGTTTTCTTTAAATCATGTAGCAGAGGACTGCACATCCGTACCGATTGTTTTCTTTTAATCATGTAGCAGAGGACTGCAGATAGCCTTATAACAACAGGAGCAACTGGTCAGAAAGAAATGTCTCTCAACTTGCCTCACGGACTTATTGACAATTATACCAAGGTATCATATTGATCCTTTTTATATAGTCACGTTTTAAAAAGAATTTGTAAACAAATGTTTATTTGTACATCGACTGTACTTTAATTTCAGCAATCAATTGATATTTAGTGAAAATTGAGCACGTATCTTTATTTAACCTTAAGGTAAGACCTGGGTAATGGAG